>MDKJ01072954.1:0-20804 GCA_005239525.1 Nicotiana knightiana | reverse complement strand
ATATATATATATATATTGTGTTGTTGTTAATGTTGTTACGATGAAATAAGGGAGGATTATGTGATCTATGCTGGGATAAGGTTGCGCGCCGCAACAACCTATGTGTTTTTATTTCCTTGAGTTGTGTTATTTTTATGGTATTTTTATCTAGACTCTAGTCTCAAGGCTCCCGATAAAAATCACACACGAGCGATAAACATGATCAATAATAATAGAATCTTCCACCGGCATAGACACATATACAGGAGCGTTCAAAGAATCACGAGGCATAACCAGATATGAAGAAAAATAGGATGACACGTAGGAATAAGTAGAGCCCAGATCAAATAGAACTAAAGCCTCTCTATGGAAAACTAGAACAATACTTGTAATGACGGCATCAGATGACTCGACCTTAGGTCTAGTTTGAAATATATAAAAATAAGGATGGGCCCCACCACTCGAACCTTCACTTCTCGGATGGACTCTAGATAGATAGACTCCACCTCTGGTAGTCTGACCCCCGCATCTAGTTGGCTGAGTGGGCAGTGAAGCATCCAGTGCCAGAACCATGGCACGAGAACTTTGTTGTGGAATGCCGCCCTATGACCTGGGGAAAAATCTAGAAAGGTTCCTCGGATCTCCACAACTATAACAAGCCCTCGACTGCTATGACTATACCACCCTAATAACTTTGGATCGGAGGTGCACTAATAGGAGCTAATGGTACACTATAGGCTAGCTGATTAGGATGAGATACATAAGGACCACGACTAACCGAAGCACTATGGGATGCCTTACGCGATGACTGAAACAGATGGGCGGATGGCCTCTACCAAATGTAGCCCTGCCTCTAGATGAGACGCCACTAAAATCATCGAAACAACAAGGTCTCTTATCAGATACCAACCCCCCCCCCCCCCCGTCTCCTGACCACAAACCATCTTTATCCGTCTAGCAATATTTACGGCCCTCTAAATAGAAATATCATCTCCTGTTTCCTTGGCCATCTGTAGCCTAATACAGAAAGTAAGTCCATCAATGGATCTCCTCACTCTCTCCCTCTCATTAGGGAGTAAGATAACTGTATGAAGAGCTAGGTACACAAATCATGTCTTATACTAGGTAACAATCATGCTACCCTGCTGAAGGCGCTCGAACTGCCTACGGTACTCCTCTCTAAAAGTGAACGAAATAAACTTCTCCAGAAATAACTACAAAATCTAATCCCAAGTAAGTGAAGGTAAACTAGCTGGTCTAGTCAGCACATAATCTCGCGACCATCTATTAGCATAACCGGTCATCTAGAACAATGCAATGTCGACCTCATTGGTATCAACAATACCCATGTTGAGCAACACCTCGTGGCAATGGTCCAAGTAATCAAGTGAGTCCTCCGAAGGTGCACCACTGAAGTGAATAGAGAAAGCTTTCTGAACTTGTCCAATCTCATCAATCCCTTAGAAGACATCATTGGCCTCTCCCCAGTTTGTGCAGCAACAACCGGCTGAACTACCCCCAATTGGTTGGACTGTTGGAGTCTGATATATGGGAGTCATCTACTCTGAAGTGTTAGTAGCGAGAGTCTGTACTTCTCCACCAGCCACAGAGATGGTTGGTGCCACTAGAAATGCACCAGTCTGGGCCACACTCTCCATAAGGCCAACTAAAGCCAACTAGAGTGTCCTGAAGCACAAGAGTGGCGATAAATCCCTCTGGGAACTAAGTGGGTCCGAATGGTGTAGTTTGAGTTGGGATCTCCTCCTCATAATCAATCTAAGGCTTCAGTGTGGGTGTTGTTGCACGAGCTTTATGCTGAGCTCTGCCTCTACCTCTGCCCCGACCTCTGGCTCGACCTTGTCCTCGTCCTCTACCCCTGGTAGTGGCTGCAATAAGGGGATCTGGTCCGAACGTAGATGTTGTGGGTGTTCTCACCATCTGCGACAGAAAAATAATGAAGTGTTTCAAACATCAATGATAGAATAAAATCTCACGATAGAGAAAGAAAGAAGTGAAATTTTTTTCCTAAAACTCCATAGCCTCTAGAATATAAGAATAGACGTCTCCGTACCAATCCTCCAGACTTTACTGAGCTTGTTCATGATTCATGAGACCTAATCAACCTAGTGCTCTAATACCAACTTCTAACGACCCAAAATCCCAACCTTCGGGTCGTGATGGCGCATAATATCCACTTGCTAGGCATGCCATTGTGAAATAAGTAATTAACCAATATTAGAAGTTAAGAATAAAATAATGATATCCAACGAGGAATAAATGCCAAATTTTACACAATCCTAATATAAATAACATAATATATCAAACTTCCAAAAATTAGGAGTCACAATTGCATGAGACACTAGAAGTCTACAGCCATTATAAATACAATTGTTCAAAAGAGATAAATAAAAGTGAGAAATAGAAGGGAACTTCAAGGTTTATGAATGCCAGAAGATTGTGATGACCCGATAGGTCATCTTATGTTCTACAACCTAATTATGTGCTTTTAAGACTTAAATACCTAATATTATCCCTCTTCGATTTGCGTTCACTGTCTAGGTGCTCTTTCCGGAGAGCTTTTATGTTAAAAACTGATGAAATATAAACATTTTTCCTTAAAAACTATTTGAGTTGACTTCGGTCAACGTTTTGAAAAAACGGACCTCGATTCATGTTTTGACGGTCTCGGTGGGTCGTATCGTGATTTGGGACTAGGGCATATGCCCGGAATCAAATTCGGAAGTCCTTAGCCCGAGTTATCACACTTTGTTAAAATTTTAAAGTTTAAAAGCTTAATGACTTTGAAAGTTTGACCAACGTTTGACTTTATTGATATCGGGTCTCTATTTTGGTTCCGGAACCGGGCATAGGTCCATTGCTATATTTATGACTTGTATATCAAATTTTGTGAGAAACGAAATTGGTTTGACATGATTCGGACGCCCGATTATGAAATTAGAAGTTTATGAGTTTTCTTGAAAATTCCCTTTGATTTGATGCTAAATTCATAGTTCTAGGTGTTATTTTGGCGATTTGATCACACGAGCAAGTTCATGATGTTTTTAGACTTGTATGCATATATTTTTTAAAGCCCCGAGGGCTCGAGTGAGGTTCAGATAGGCTACGGAGTGGTTTGGACTTAGAAAACCCAGCTAGTTCGGCAATTTCTGGTAACTGGTGTATGATCTCGCAATTGCGAGATCAGTAGTCGCATTTCCGAACATTCCCCAATCATAATAGGCTCCTATTGCAAGAAAATTCTTCGCATTTTTGAAGAGTACCTGGGTCATCATGAGAGCACATTTGCGATCAAGAGGTCGCAATTGCGGGGACGCCAGGGTTCGCATATGCAAACAATACTTCACATTTGCGAAGTGTGGATAGGGAAGGCTTGGTTGCATTTCTGATCAATATGGTTGCAAATTCGAATGATCAATGTTCACAATTGCGAACAAGTATTCGCAAATGCAATGAAATTAGAGATGGGAGAACTTCACATTTGCGGGATTCGCATTTGCAAACCCTAGGTCAGAAATGCGACATCTCCAACTAATCAAAATGGGAGTTAGACGGTATTTTTGTTCATTCTTTTAATTTTCAAAACAATAAAACCGAGAGGCGAATTTTCAAAGAACCTTCTTTCCCAAATAACTTGTAAGTGATTCTAATCATTTTGTTTAAATCTTTCACTACGTTTCCTAAGATTTCTACCTAAAATCTAGTGTTTTCATGGTGGAAATTGGGTGTTTGGGTAGAACTAGGGATTTTTGTAAAATTTGGATTTAGAATTCAAATTTTTGTTAGATTCCAAAAAAATTACATACTCGGTGGTGCATGGGTACTCGGGTTTTAGTCAAAATTTCGGGTTTGGACCAAGCTAGCCCGGGAGTTGACTTTTGTTGACTTTTTCAATAATGACCTAAATTGAATCCTTTGCAATTGTGGGTAGTTCCTAAGGCTTAATTTGAATCATTTGGTTGGTAATTGGCTAGATATTGTAGGTTTTGAGGCTTGTTTGAAAGGCAAATATGTGGTTAGGCATTGGGTGATATTTGGAGCGAGGTAAGTGTCATGATTAACCATTACTTGAGGGAATTAGGAACTCTAAGACTATGTGCTATGTGAATTTCATGTGAGCGGTGAATATGAGAGGTGAAGATTGCTTATGCGCCACTGAATTATCTATTTTCCTTGATTTTTCGCTTTTCTTAAATTATCTCATTCCCTGTCTTAAATGGTATATGCCCTAAATGCTTTCCATGCTTACTTTCTACATGTTATCCAATATCTTCTCCTGTTAATGATGTTAGATCTTTTCATAGTTTTATGATTCCCTGTTATTTGCTTGAACTGACTGACTTTCACCTTCTAATTTCCAATTAGTCGAATGATCTCGCCATATAGTATTACTTATGTAGATTCCTATGTTGTACAAGGTTTTATTTTTTTGGTTCAGTTTGGTATTTATTGATCGTAAAGGATTTCGTGCTTTGAACCTGTTAATTTGACTGTGCACATTGAGTATTTGGTACTGATATGATAGGATCGGGTTGCACGTAACAACAAGTGAAATAAGGTGGATTGATATGGTGGAATAAGGGTGGATTAGTATTGTACGGTGGGATCGGGTTGTACGCCGCATAAGGTTGAATAAAGGTGGACTGCTACAGTTAAATAAGGGTGAATTATGACCCTGATATTGTTATATGGTGGGATTGGGTTGCATGCCGCAACCTATATATATAATTTGTTGTTGTTAATGTTGTTACGATGACATAAGGGGGATTATGTGATATATGGTGGGATAAGGTTGTGTGTTGCAACAACCTATGTGCTTTTATTTCCTTGAGTTGTGTTAGTTTTATGGTATTTTTATCTGGACTCTAGTCTCAAGGCTCCTGATAGAAATCACACACAAGTGATAAACATGATCAACAAAAATAGAATCTTCCACAGGCATAGACACATATACAGGAGCGTTCAAAGAATCACGAGGTATAACCAGATATAAAGAACTCTGTTGTGGCATGTTTCCCTATGACCTGGGCAAAATCTAGAAAGGTTCCTTGGATCTCCACAGGTAAAACAAGCCCTCGGGTGCTATGACTTCTGGCCTTGGAACTGGCCTTGTCGACCTGGATAACCACCCTGAAACTTTGGATCGGAGGTGCACTAATAGGATCTAATGGTGCACTATAGGCTAGCTGATCAGGATGAGATTCATAAGGACCACGACTACCCGAAGAACTATGGGATGCCTGACGCGATGACTGAAACATATACGTGGATGGACTCTACCAAAGGTAGCCCTGCCTCTAGATGAGGCACCACTGAAATCACCGAAATAACGAGGCCTCTTAGCAGATACCACCCCCCTCTCCTGACCACGAACCATATTTATCCATCTAGCAATCTCTATGGCCCTCTAAATAGAAATATCATCTCCGATCTCCTTGGCCATCTGTAGCCTAATACTAAAAGTAAGTCCATCAATGGATCTCCTCACTCTCTCCCTCTCATTAGGATGTAAGATCACTGCATGGAGAGAAAGGTACACAAATCATGTCTTATACTAGGTAACAATCATGCTACCCTGCTGAAGGTGCTCAAACTACATGTGGTACTCCTCTCTCAAAGAGAATGAAATAAACTCTCCATATATAACTACAAAAACTAATCCCAAGTAAGTGAAGGTGAACCAGCTGATCTAGTCAGCACGTAATCTCACCACCATCTATTGGCATAACCGGTCATCTAGAACAATGCAAAGTCGACCTCATTGGTATCAACAATACCCATGTTGAGAAACACCTCATTGTAATGGTCCAAGTAATCATGTGAGTCCCTTGAAGGTGAACCACTAAAGTGAATAGAGAAATCTTTCTGAACTTGTCGACTCTGATCAATCCCTTAGAAGACATCATTGGCCTCTCCCCAGTCTATGCACCAACAACCAGTTGAACTACCCCAATTGGCCGGACTGTTGGAGTCTGCTATTTGGGAGCCATCTACTCTGGAGTGTGAATAGAGAGAGTGTTTACTCCTCCACCAGCCAGAGAGATGGCTGGTGCCACTAGAAATGCACCAGTCTGGGCCACACTCTCCATAAGGCCAACTAAAACCAACTAAAGCGTCCTGAAGCACTAGAGTTGCTATAAATCCCTATGGGACCTGAGTGGGTCCGACTGGTGTAGTCTGAGTTTGAATCTCCTCCTCGTGATCAATCTAAGGCTTCAGTGTGGGTGTTGCTGCATGAGCTCTAGGCTGAGCTCTGCCTCTGCCTCTGCCTCTAGGTCGACCTCCGCCTCGTCATCTACCCCTGGTAATGGCTGCAATAAGAGGCTCTGGTCCAAACATAGATGTTGTGGGTGTTCTCACCATTTGCGAGAGAAAATAATGGAGTGTTTCAAACATCAGTGATAAAATAAAATCGCACGATAGGGAAAGAAAAAAGTGAATTTGTTTTCCGAAAACTACATAGCTTCTAGAATATAAGTATAAACATCTCCATACCAATCCTCCAGAGTTAATGAGCTTGTTCATGATTCGTGAGACCTAAGAAACCTAGTTCTCTAATACCAACTTCTCACGACCCGAAATCCCAATATCGGGGTCGTGATGGCGCCTAATACCCACTTGCTTGGCAAGCCAATATGAAATAAGTAATTAACCAATACTAATAGTTAAAAACAAAAATAATAATATCCAATGAGGAATAAATTCCAAATTTTACATAATCCTAATAGAAAAAACATGATAATATCAACTCCCAAAAATCAAGAGTCACGATTACATGAGACACTAGAAGTCTACAAACATTAAAAATGCAATTGTTCGAAATAGATAAACAATTAAAGCGAGAAATAGAAGGGGACTTCAAGGTTTGCAAATGCCAGCAAATTATGATGACCTGATAGGTCAACTTATTTTTAGAACCTAATTATGTGCATTGAAGCCTTAAATACCTAATATTATCCCTCCTCAATTTGCGTTCACAGTCTAGGTGCTCTTTCCGGAAAGCTTTTATGTTAAAAACTGAGAAAATATAAACATTTTGCCTTTAAAAACATTTGAGTTGACTTCGGTCAATGTTTTGAGAAAATGAACCCGGATTCGTGTTTTGACGGTCTCGGTGGGTCCGTGTCGTTATTTTGGACTAGGGCATATGCCCAGAATCAAATTCGGAAGTCCCTAGCCCGAGTTATCACACTTTGTTAAAATTTAAAAGTTTAAAAGCTTAATGACTTTGAAAGTTTGACTAATGTTTGAATTTATTGATATTGGGTCTGTATTTTGGTTCCATTACCCGATATAGGTCCATTACTATATTTATGTCTTGTCTATCAAATTTCTCGAGAAACAGAGTTGGTTTGACGTGATTCGGATGTCCGGTTGTGAAATTAGAAGTTTATGAGTTTTCTTGAAAATTCCCTTTGATTTGATGCTAAATTCGTAGTTCTAGGTGTTATTTTTGTGATTTTATCACACGAGCAAGTTCGTATGATGGTTTTAGACTTGTGTTCATATTTGGTTTAGAGCCCCGAGGGCTCGGGTGAGTTTCATATAGGCTACGGATTGGTTTGGACTTAGAAAACTCAGTCAGTTCTGCAATTTCTGGTAACTGGTGTATGATCTCGCAATTGTGAGATTAGTGTTTGCATTTTCGAACATTCCCCAATCCTAATGGGCTCGTATTTGCGAGCAAATTCTTTGCATTTGCGAAGAGTACCTGGGTTATTATGAGATCGCATTTGTGATCAAGAGGTCGCAATTGCGGGGAGGCCATATTTTGCACATGCAAAAAATACTTCACCTTTGCGAAGTGAGGCTAGGGCAGGTTTGGTCGCATTTCTAATCAATCTGGTCGCAAATGCAGATGATCAATGTTCGCAGTTGCGAACAAGTCATCGCAAATGCAATGAAAGCATAGATGGAAGGACATCACATTTGCGGGATTCGCATTTTGCGAACCCTAGGTCGCAAATGCAACATCTGCAACTGATCAAAATGGGAGTTAGACAGTATTTTTGTTCATTTTTAAACATTTCGAAACAAGAAAACCCTAGATGAAATTTTTCAAAGAAACCTTCTTCCCCAAATTATTGCTAAGTGATTCTAATCCATTTTCTTTCAATCTTTTACTACATTTCCTAAGATTTTAACTTAAAATCTAGTGTTTTCATGGTGGAAATTGGGGGTTTGGGTAGAACTATGGATTTTTGTAAAATTTGGATTTAGACCTCAAACTGTGGTCAGATACCAAAGAAAATTACATAATCGGCCTCGGGGGTGAATGGGTAATCAGGTTTTGGTTCGAATTTCGGCTCTGGACCAAGCGAGCCCGGGAGTTGACTTTTGTTGACCTTTCAATAATGACCTAAATTGAATCCTTTGCAATCGTGGGTAGTTCCTAAGGCTTAATTTGAATCGTTTGGTTGGTAATTGGCTAGATATTTTAGTTTTAGAGGCTTATTTGAAAGGAAAAGTTGTGGTTAAGCATTGAGTGATTTTTGAAGCGAGGTAAGTGTCGTGATTAACCTTGACTTGAGGGAATTAGGAACCCTCGGACTATGTGCTATGTGAATTTCATGAGAGTGGCGTATATGAGAGGTGAAGAGTTCTTATGCGACACCGAATATCTATTTTCCTTGATCTTTCTCTCTTCCTAAACTATCTCATTCCTTGTCTTAACTGGTACATGCCCTAAATTCTTTCCATGCTTACTTGCTACCTGTTAACGAATATCTTCTCCTGTTAATGACGTTAGATCTTTTCATAGTTTTAGGATTCCCTGCTATTTGCTTGAACTAACTTTTCACCTTCTAATTGCCAATTACTGGACTGGTCTCGCTATGTAGTATTACTTATGTAGATTCCTATGTTGTACAAGGTTTTTTTTGGTACAGTTTGGTATTTATTGATCGTAAAGGCTTTGTGGTTTGTATCTCTTAATTTGATTGTGCACGTTGAGTATTTGGTACTGATATGATAGGATCGGGTTGCACATCCTAACAGGTAAAATAAGGGTGGAGTGCTTTGGTTGAATGAGGGTGGATTGATATTGTACGGTGGAATCGGGTTGCACACCGCAATAGGTTGAATAAAGGTGGACTGTACAGTGAAATAAGGGTGAATTATGACCCTGATATTGTTAAATGGTAGGATGGGATTTCCATGCTGCAATATATATATATATTTGTTGTCGTTAATGTTGTTGCGATGAAATAAGGGAGGATTATATGATCTACGGTGGGATCAGGATGCGCGCGGCAACAATCTATGTGTTTTTATTTCCTTGAGTTTTGTTAGTTTTATGGTATTTTTATTTGGACTTTAAGGATAGGTAATTTTGAATGTCACTGGCTTATTTCCTGAGGTTGTAGCTATCATTTCCAATTGAATGCCTTATTTCATTCTGTATTTTCCTTTTTTGTCTTTATTATATATTGCGTACAGGTTGTAGTGTGAGTGACCCTCCTTGGCCTCGTCACTACTTCGTCGAGATTAGGCTCGGCACTTACAGAGTACATGGGGTCGGTTGTACTCATACTACACCCTGCACTTCTTGTGCAGATTTTGGCATTGGTCCCAGTTGATCGTGAGGTGTAGCAACTTAGATTTTCTTATTGGAGACTCAAGGTAGATATGTTGGCGTCCGCAAACCTGGAAGTCCCCTTTTATATTCCCCTATTTTAAACTATTTCTTTTCGTTCAAAACAATTGTATTTCTTTTATACTCTATTTGTAGAAAATCCTAGAAGCTCGTGAATTGTGACTCCAGATCCGGATTGTGGTAAATATTATGGGCAATTATATTGTTCTACACTCGATTTTATTTAATTTTGGCTCAATTGACTTTATTTACTAAATTGAATAATAATTGTCTTAACGATTCTCTAAGTTGGCTAGTTTAGCAAGTGAAATGTTAGGCTCCATCAAGATCATGAAGGAGGGAATTTTTGGTCGTGATAAGTCGGTATCAGAGCACTAGGTTGCCTAGGTCTCGCGATTCACGAGCAATCTTAGTAGAGTTTGGAGGATCAGTACAGAGACTTATGTACTTATCTTCCAAAAGCTATGAAGTTTGGGAACAATTTCACTTCTATTTTTCTCCTTCGTGCGATTTTATTCTACCATTGCTTATTGAACTCTTCTATTCTTGTCCTTCCGCAAATGTCTAGAACACGTGCTACGTCTTCAGCTAGACAGCAGTCGGAGGCCCCAATGGCAGCTCCTACGAAGGGCAGAGGTCGAGGCCGAGACCACGCCATAGGCCGAGGCAGGGGCAGAGCTCAGCCCAAAGCTCGAGCAGCAGACTGTTCAAAATTTAACCAGCTCAGGCCCCGGAGGGGTTCATTGCCACCCTAGTGCTTCAGGGCACTCTAGTCCGTTTGGTGGGTTTTATGCAGAGTGTGGCCCAGGCCAGTACATATCCTATGGCACCAGTCATCTCTCAGGCTGGGGGAGGAGCACAAACTCCCACTACTGACACTCCGAAGCAGATATCTCCCCAGTATCAAACTCTAGTAGCCCCGCCAGTTGGGGTAGTTCAGCCAGTTATTGCAGCACAGGCCGGTGATGGACCCACAATGTCTTCTGAGGCCTTATGGAGATTGGAAAGGTTTACTAAGCTCTATCCAGTTCACTTCAGTGGTTCACCTTCAGAGGACCCTCAAGACTATCTTTGACAGCTGTCATGAGTAACTACGGAACATGGGTATAGTGGAGACCAATGAGGTCGATTGTTTTACATTTCGGATGACGGTTTCCGCCAAGAAATGATGGAGGGATTATGTGTTCACAAGACCAGCTGGGTCGCCTGCTCTTACTTAGGACCAGTTCCCTCAGCTCTTTCTAGAGAAGTTCCTCCCTATTACATTGAGAGAGGAGTATCATTGGCAGTTCGAGCGTCTCCAGTAGGGCAGTATGACTATTACTCAGTACGAGACCCGTTTTGTGGATCTGGCTCATCATGACATTCTTCTGCTTCCTACAGAGAGAGAGGAGGAGGAGGAGGAGGAGGTTTATTGAGGGAAATGCTTATCCTATCAAGTTGCATATGGCTAAGGAGACTGGGAGTGAGATTTCTTTTCAGACGGCTGCCAATGTCGCCAGGCGAGTCGAGATGGTTCTTGCACAGGGCGGAGGTCAGGGGTCTGACAAGAGGCCTCGTTATTTCGGTGGGTTCAGTGGTTCCTTATCTGGAAGCAGGGGTTCTTTTGGTATAGGCCATCATCCCAGGCCATTTCATTCAACACTCCATGCATCCTACAATGCTTCAGGGAGTCTGGTCCTTATGTGCATCATTCTGGGTAGCCAGTCTATAGTGCACCACCCGCTCATATCAGTGCACCTCATATTCATAGTTATTATCATGGTTATTCGACCCGTTCGGGTCAGCCTCAATTTTTGCAGCCATAACACCAGGATGGATGTTTTGAGTGTTGTGGTTTTGACCTGTCCGAGCTTACTGGGCGGCATGCCACAACATCAATGATCTCGTTCCATGGTCTCGGAACTAGTTTCTACATTGCATGCTCAGGCAGCCAGAGGCAGGGGTCAGCATCCAGAGGTAGAGGTCAGACTGTTAGAGGTGGAGGTCAGGTCGTTAGAGGTGGAGGCCCGCCAGTTAGAGGCTATCCCAGGGATGTGGTTCAAAGTGGTGGGGCCCAGGCCCGATGTTTCGCTTTCTAAGTCAGGCCTTGGGCTAAGTCATCTGACGCTATTATCACATGTATTGTTTCAGTTTGTAGTAGAGATGCTTCAATTCTATTTGATTCGGTTTTTGTTTATTCCTACATGTCATCCTATTTTGCTTCATATTTGGTTGTGCCTCGTGATTCTTTGAGTGCTCCTGTGTGTGTGTCCACACATGTGGGAGATGCTATTGTTGTAGATTATGCGTATTGTTCGTGTGTGGTTACTATTGGGAGTATTGAGACTAGCGTAGATCTTCTGCGTTATGATATGGTTAATTTTGATGTCATTTTGAGTATGGATTGGTTGTCGCCTTATCATGCTATATTGGATTGTCACGCCAAGACGGTGACCTTAGCCTTGTTGGGGTTTCCATGATTAGAGGGGAGAGAGACTTCTGGCCATTCTAACAGCAGGGTTATCTCTTATGTGAAGGCTAGACATATGGTCGAGAAGGGGTGCCTAGCTTATTTGGCTTATGTCCGTGATTCTAGTGTGGAGGTTCCTTCCATGGATTCTGTACTAGTTGTTCGTGAGTTTTCAGAGGTGTTTCCTGCAGACTTGTGGGGGATGCCACCTGACAGGGCTATTGACTTCTATATTGATTTGGCTTCGGGCACTCTGCTCATCTCCATTCTGCCATCCTGTATGGCCCCGCCCGAGTTGAAATAATTGAAGGAGAAGTTGCAAGATTTGCTTGATAAGGGCTTCATTAGACCTAGTGTCTCACCCTGGGGTGCACCTGTATTGTTCGTGAAGAAGAAGGATGGACCGATGAGGATATAGATTATCGGTAGTTAAACAAGGTCACCATCAAGAACAAGTATCCATTGCCGAGGATTGATGACTTATTTGATCAGCTTCAGGGTGCCAAGGTATTTTAAAAGATTTATTGAGGATTAGGGGCATCCGATGTCCCTATGACAGCTTTTCAGACTTGGTACGGGCATTATGAGTTTCTGGTGATGTCCTTTGTGTTGAAAAATGCCCTAGCCGCATTTATGGATTTGATGAACCGAATGTTCAAGATCTATTTGGACTTCTTTGTGATTGTATTTATTGATGATATTTTGATCTACTCCCGCAATCAAGAGGAGCACGAGCAGCATCTTCGGATTGTACATCAGACTCTGAGAGACATCCAGTTATATGCCAAATTTTCAAAATGCAAGTTTTGGTTAGATTGGGTCGCTTTCTTGGGGCACGTTGTATCAGTAGAGGGCATTCAGGTGGATCCTAAGAATATTGAGGCAATTTCGAACTGGCCTAAACCCATTTCAGCAACGGAGATCTGGAGTTTATTGGGTTTGGCGGGTTATTACCGTTAGTTTGTAGAGGGGTTCTCATCTATAGCAGCCCTATTGACCAGGTTGACCCAAAAGGGTGCCCCATTCAGATGGTCAGACGAGTGTGAGGCGAGCTTTCAGAAGATCAAGACTTCTTTGACTACAACGCCAGTGTTGGTGTTGCCCACAGGTTCAGGATCTTATACGGTATATTGTGATGCATCCCGTGTTGGGCTCGGTGCGGTATTGATGCAGGATGATAGGGTGATTACATATGCGTTGCGGCAGTTGAAGGTTCATGAGAAGAATTACCCTGTCCATGACTTAGAGTTGGCAGCCATTGTTCATGCGCTGAAGATTTAGAGGCACTATCTTTATAGCGTGTCGTGTGAGGTTTTAACGGATTATCGGAGCCTTCAGTATTTGTTCAAGCAAAAGGATCTCAATTTGAGACAGAGGAGGTGGTTGGAGCTATTGAAAGACTATGATATCACCATCTTGTATCATCCCGGGAAGGCCAATGTGATGGCCGACGCCTTGGGTAGAAAGGCAGCTATTATGGGCAGCCTTGCGTACATTCCAGTCGGTGAGAGACCACTTGAATCAGATGTTCAGACTTTGGCCAATCAGTTTGTGAGGTAGGACAGTCGTATCCTAGCTTGTACAGTCACTCGGTCTTCCTTGTTTGAGCGCAGCAGGGAGCGGCAGTATGACGACCCTCATTTGCTTGTCCTTAGAGACACAGTGCGGCACGATGGTGCCAAATAAGTTACTATTGGAGATGATGGAGTTTTAAGAATACAAGGTCATATTTGTCTGCCCAATGTAGAGGGACTTCGTGAGTTGATTCTTGAGGAGGCCCACAGTTCCCGGTATTCTATTCATCCGGGTTCCGCCAAGATGTATCAGGACTTGCGGCAGCATTATTGGTGGAGGAGGATGAAGAAGGATATATTTGCTTATGTAGATCGATGCTTAAATTTTTAACAAGTAAAGTATGATCATCAGAGACCTGGTGGTTTGCTTCAGAAGATAGAGATTCCTGAGTGGAAGTGGCAGTGTATCACTATGGACTTCGTTGTTGGACACCCATGGACTCAGAGGAAGTTCGACGCGGTATGGGTTATTATGGACAGGCTGACCAAGTCGGCTCATTTCGTTTTTGTGGTAGTTACCTATTCTTTAGAGCGATTAGCTAAGATCTACATATGCGAGATCGTCTATCTTCATGGTGTGCCCATGTCTATCATTTTTGATCGAGGTACATAGTTCACCTCGCACTTTTGGAGAGCAGTACGGCATGAGTTGGACATGCAGGTTGAGTTGAGCACAATATTTCATCCTCAGACAGACGGGCAATCCGAGCGCACTATTCAGATATTGGAAGATATGCTATGTGTATGCGTTATAGGCTTTGGAGGCTCGTAGGATCAGTTTTTTCCACTTGCGGAGTTTGCCTACAACAACAGCTACCAGTCGAAGCATTTAAATGGCTCCGTATGAGGCATTATACGAGAGGCGGTGTCGATTTCCAGTTAGATGGTTCGAGTCGGGGGAGGGTCAGTTGCTAGGTACAGATTTGGTATAGGATGCCTTGGATAAGGAAAAGATTATTCAGGATCGTCTTTGTGCAACTCAATCCAATCAAAAGAGTTATGCTGACCATAGAGTTCGTGATGTTGCATTGAAAGTCGGAGAGAGAGTATTGCTTCAAGTTTCACCCGTGAAGGGTGTGATGAGGTTTGGAAAGAAGGGCAAGTTGAGCCCTATTTACATCGGACTCTGTGAGATTCTGGAGAGAGTGGGTGAAATGGCTTATAGGCTCGCATTGCCACCTAGTTTATCAGTTTTTCATCCGGTATTCCATGTGTCCATGCTCCAGAAGCATCACGGTGAACCGTCCTATGTGTTAGATTTCAGCTATGTCCAGTTGGACAAGGATTTGACTTATGAGGAGGAACCGGTGGCTATTCTAGCCTGACAGGTTTGTCAGTTGAGGTTGAAGACTTATCCTTCAACTCGAGTGCAATAGAGAGGTCAAACCATCGAGGGAGCTACTTTGTTGTCCGAGTCGGGCATGCAGAGTAGATATCCACACCTTTTCACTAGCTCAGGTACTTTTCTATGTCTGTTCGAGGACAAATGGTTGTTTTAGAGGTGAGGAATGTTATGACCTGATAGGTCATCTTATTTTTTAGAACCTAATTATATGCTTTGAGTCCTTAAATACCTAATATTAGTCCTTCTCGATTTTGCGTTCCCAGGTCGGATTCTCTTTCCAGAAAGCTTTTATGTTAAAAACTAAGAAAATATGAAATTTTTGCCTTAAAATCCATTTGAGTTTTCTTCGGTCAACATTTCAAGAAAACAGACCCAGATTCGTGTTTTGACAGTCTTGGTGGATCGGTAACATGATTTGTGACTAGGGCGTATGCCCGAAATCGATTTTGGAAGTCCCTAGCCTGAGTTATCACACTTTGTTGAAATTTGACAATATAAAAGCTTAATGACTTTGAAAGTATGACCAATGTTTGACTTTATTGATATCGGCTCTGTATTTTTATTCTGGAACCTGTTATAGGTCCATTACTATATTTATGACTTGTCCGTCAGATTTGGTAAGAAACGGAGCTGATTTGACGTGATTCGGAGATCCGGTTGTGAAATTAGAAGTTCATGAGTTTTCTTGAAAATTCCCTTTAATTTGATACTAAATTTGTAGTTCTCGTTGTTATTTTGGCAATTGATCGTGAGATTAAGTTTGTATGATCTTTATAGACTTGTGTGCATATTTGGTTTAGAGCCTAGAGGGCTCGGGTAAGTTTCAAATAGGCTACGGAGTGGCTTGGAATTAGAAAATCCAGCTGGTCCGGCAATTTCTGGTAAATGGTGTCTGATCTCACAATTGTGAGATCAGTGTTTGCAATTGCTAACATTCCCCAACCCTGACAAGCTCGCATTTGCAAGCAAATTCTTCGTATTTGCGAATTGTACCTGGGTCAGCATGAGATCGCATCTGCGACCAAGAGCTCACAATTTAGGGGAGGCCAGAGCTTGCATTTGCGAAGTGGGGCTGGGGCAGACTTGGTCGTATTTGCAATCAATCTGGTCACAAATGCGGATGATCAATGTTCGCATTTGCGAACAAGTAATCGCAAATGAGATGAAGCAGAGACGGGGGGACTTCACATTCGTAATTATTTCATCACATTTGCAGGGTTCGCATTTGCAAACCCCAGGTCGCAAATGCGACATCTGCAACTGAATAAAATGGGAGTTAGACGGGATTTTTGTTCTTTCTTCAAATTTTTAAAACAAGAATCCCAGAGGCAACTTTTCAAAGGACTTCTCTTCCCCAATCATTGGTAAGTGATTCTAATCCATTTTCTTTCAATCTTTGACTACATTTCCTAAGATTTCAACCTAAAATCTAGTGTTTTCACGGTGGAAATTGGGGTTTTGGGTAGAATGAAGGATTTTTTAAAATAAGAATTTAGACCTCAAATTGAAGTCGGATTCCAAAACAAATTACATAACTGGGCTCGGGGGTGAACGGGTAATCGGGTTTTGGTCCGAATTTCGGGTTTGGACCAAGTGGGCTTGGGAGTTGACTTTTCACATAATGACCTAAATTGAATCCTTTGCAATCGTGGGTAGTTCCTAAGGTTTAATTTGAATCGTTTCGTTAGTAATTTTCTATATATTGTTCGTTCGGAGGCTTGGTTGAAAGGAAAAGTAGTGGTTGAGCATTGAGTGATCTTTGGAGCGAGGTAAGTGACGTGATTAATCTTGACTTGAGAATTAGGAACCCTAGGACTATGTGCTATGTGAATTTCATGTGAGCGGAGTATATGCAAGGTGACGAGTGCTTATGCGTCGTCGAATTATCTGTTTTCCCTGATTTACCGCTATTCTTTAATTATCTTTTTCCCTGTCTTAAATGTTATATGCCCTAAATGCTTTCCATGCTTACTTGCTACCCGTTAACTAATATCTTCCCATGTTGATGATATTATATCTTTTCATAGTTTCATGATTCCCTGCTATTTGCTTGAACTGACTTACTTACACCTTCTAATTGTCAATTACTGGACTGGTCTCGCTGTGTGGTATTACTTATGTGGATTCCTATGTTGTACAAGGTTTCTTTTTTTTTTTTGGTTCATTTTGGTATTTATTGATCGTAAAGGATTTCTGGTTTGAATCTATTAATTTGACTATGCACGTTGAGTATTTGGTACTAATATGGTGGGATCGGGTTGCACGCCGCAACAGGTAAAATAAGGGTGAATTGATATGGTTGAATAAGGGTGAATTTGTATTGTACTGTGGGATCGGTTGCACGCTATAACAGGTGGAATAAGGGTGGGCTGTTACGGTGAAATTATGGTGAATTATGACACTGATATTGTTATATGGTAGGATCGAGTTGCACGCCGTAACATATATATATATATATATATATATATATATATATATATATGTACATATATATATTATTTGTTGTTGTTAATTTTTTTTAGGTGAAATAAGGGAGGATTATGTGATGTACGGTGGGATCGGGTTGCGCGTCGCAACAACCTATGTGTTTTTATTTCCTTGAGTTGTGTTAGTTTTACGGTATTTTCATCTGGACTCTAAGGATTAGTAATTCTGAACGTCACTACTTATTTCCTGAGGTTGTAGCTATCATTTTCAATTGTGTATTTGTTCTGTATTTTCTATTCTGTATTTATTATATATTACGTATAGGTTGTAGTGTGAGTTACCCACCTTAGTCTCGTCACTACTTCATCGAGTTTAGGATCAGCACTTACAAAGTACATGGGGTCGGTTGTACTCGTACTACAATCTACACTTCTTCTACAGATTTTGGCATTGATCTAACTGATCATGAGGCGTAGCAGCTCAGATTTATTTATTGCAGACTCAAAGTAAATCTGTTGGCGTACGCAAACCTTGAAGTCCCCTTTTATTTTCTCCTATTTTTCTACTTTTTCTTTTCGTCCAAAATAGTTGTATTTCTTTCATACTGTGTTTTTAGAAAATCCTAGAAGCTCGTGAATTGTGACTCCAGATCCGGATTGTAGTAAATATTACGGGAATTTATATTATTCCGCACTCAGTTTTATTTCATTTAGGCTTAATTGACTTTATTTACTGATGTCACGACCCAAACCGGAGGATCGTGACTAGCACCTGGGCCATACTTGCCGAGCACCAACGTACATTTTATCTAACCTTCTTATTATCTTTAAAGGATAACGAGATCAATATAAATGGTAGATATAGATCATGAACATACATAACATGGGATGAAAATATTGCTAAGAAAGTACATAAAAGGTACGAGCTACAACGCTGCCATGAAAGACTATACAACAAAAAATTAGCCAACAAGGCAACGAAACTATACATGAGTCGACACCTGTCTATGAGCCTCTAAAGGAGCATAAGTAATGCAACATAGCCAGAACAGGGCCGCGACATACCCATAATATCTATAACAAAAATGCATACCAAGACCACCGCAAGTCCAGAGAAAGGATCTCGCCTATAACTGCTGAACTGAAAAGCCTATTGTGGTGGGGGAGCTTTGTTTACCTGTCTATCAGGACCTGCAGCACGACATGCAGCGTCCACAAATAAAAGGACGTCAGTACGAATAAAGTACTGAGTACGTAAGGCAGGAAAGCATAAATAAGAAAAATAATGTAAAGAGAGATGTAGGAGATACAACCTGTAGCATATAAGTGCTTCTAAGAGACATTAACATGAAATGCATGATACATATATACAAATAATCTTTTTAAACATCCGCCTCTGTGGGCATCATCATACCATAGAACATTCACCTCCGTGGGCATCATCATCATCATATCATACCCGACCTCAAAGAGGACTCGGTAAACCCAACTAATCAGTGGTTGCACAATAAGTGTCATACCCGGCCGACTATAGCGCGGCTCGGTAGAGTAAAGTAGATACATATATATAATGCATGCAGGACTCATTCGAATCATGTTCTGAACATTTCGGAGCGACATAAGGTCGTTATTATCCGTACACATCATTAGGGATAACTCTTCATCGAGAATATTATAAGAATCAGGAAGTACCAACAACATTGATAACATAAGAATAAGAGAAGCAACATCAACATCAATTGTTCCATAAGAAAGGAAACAATGTAAGTATTGCTAGCTTTTAAGAGTAGAGTATCTTTGAAAGATCATTCATTGCAGTATGTACAATCAGATTCGTGCAAAAGAAGGAAATGGATAGCCTCACATACCTTGTATATACTGCCCCAACCTCAACCTATGCAAATGTCACAACTCTATAATCTACAATAAGAGAGACGACACTAACGTTATCGTTTAACCGTCATAACTATTATGTATCGACCACAACCTATTTTACGATGAAATGAACATCACCTCCCCTATTTATATGAATTCACACAAGTCAAAACAATCACCAAACAGCCCAAAAAACATAATAATAATCATATTGAGCCTCCCAAAATAGTCCACACACAACCTAATCACTTCACACATAAGACGACCATTGTAGTCGTGTCAAACGACCCGGAAATGTTACAACGAACGACCAGCTCACAACCGTACGTCTATATGGTTTTTATCCACACTCTTCCTCCTCCAAAAATCAACAAAACATTAGTAAAACACGCAGCCCAACAACAACACAAAACAGTCTGCTAAAAGTCATATAACTCGAACTCACGGCTTCCGATCACCGTCCCATGAGTTCTAACTATTAGGAAACATATTTATCAACCTTCCTTGATATTTAAACACTTAAATACAGATATTATACGTTTATTAACTATGAAGTACCTTCCAAAACTCTAACTACAAAGAAAAGGGAGAGGCGGTATAATGACACTTACGTCGTAGGGATCGTTTTGATAATATTGCTTCTCGATTTCTTGCCCGGAATGATAATATTCTTTGAAACCGTAGAAGATAGATTGAGGTTTTGTTTATTGGTGTTCTCTGGTTATTTTATGCTGAATATTGAAGATAAATCCGACCTAAGGTTATATATATCAAGTTTGAAAAAGTCAAAGAGGTGCTAGCTTGGCACCCAAGGATTGGTCCATCTTCTGATGCTTATATCTTTTTATCCTGATGTCGTATGAACAAAAAGTTAAGAGCATTGGAAACTAAATTCCAAGACCTTGAATTTGGTATATTTTTTGTCCCAATAAGACTTTATATAGCACATGAAATGTATTGCTCAAAAAGCTCTAGTGATCCACCTACTTTGCACTTATGATGTCTGCGCAGTCTCGCGAAACTGCAAATATCTCTCTACTCCTACGTCGTATCGATGAACGGTTTAATGCTTCGGAAACTAGACTCATATATATTAAATTTGGTCGGTATATCATCCAAAAAGTCCAAGTATATTGGGAGAAAATCTCGGTTACATTTGACCTAATTTTAAGCACATTATGAGTGTAACTTGTGACGACCTTTGCCGACTTTTGTTCCACAACTTGCTTGACCTCAAAATGTAGAACACCACTATCATACGATAAAAATTAACTCATATCATAACCTCCTTATCATGTAATGAACCATACTCTCACGCTAAAGTACATGTTATAACATTACAAACTCGTCGACTTTCGACAAAACTTATTTTCTTCAATTGGTTTAGCTTCTAAGCTTTCCAACCCTCTTGGTACTCATTATTCATGATCTTAAATATTTGTAACCTCCAATATAACATGATTAAATTACTTTATATTCCATTGATCACGCTCAACTATGTCTTGTAGAAGACTAAGCGGGCGTTGCAAATATAATCCTG
>ML408486.1:0-50017 GCA_005239525.1 Nicotiana knightiana | reverse complement strand
CTCACTGGCCCTCGTATCAGTTATATATGTAACAAGCTCGGTACATTTGATTTATATGCACCACAGCTTGAGGGGGAGTGTTAGTTTAGTAGTCAAATAGGAGTAAGTAACCTTAACCTTAATCCTATATGTATTAGGAGTAGGACATGTATTATCTATATATAGGGCTCATTGTATCATTGTATGGTGTGAATAATATATTATTTTCTCCCGTGCTTTCTCACAATTACAATTTATTAACTTCCAAATATTTTAAAGTCGAGAGGATGCTAACATTTCGATTCCTAGAAAATAAAGGATGAAGAAGATTAGTTTTTATTGTCACAATGGGTTAGGTGAATATATAAATATTTACGTACTCTTGGCTGGAAAATCACTTATCTAGCTTACAATCTGTAGTTTAGCAGCTCACATGGTTATTCTATCACAGGCTTACAAGAGAGTTGGGAGTATGATGCATAATGGAGATAATGGCCGTGGTGTCATTGGTGTTATTGATGTCACAAATCTAATGGTGAACATTCCTTCTGTTTGTTGTCTGATACTTCATATACTGTTTTGTTCTTTTCTTCCTCTTCTGGTTTTTCTTTTAGTGTTTCTTTTCCAGTTTTATTGAAGTTAATGATGTTCTGAAATAAATATGCTGCAAATATTTTTGATCTTTATGAGTTGAAATCATACCATTTAGCTCACTAATATGAGCGATGTTTTTGTTTTCACCTAAAATTACTTGGAATAGCATTACAATCATAAAGTTGTGTGTCTTAGACAATTTTTTTCATAATAAAATTATAGCGCTGTGCTATATTATTTTATGGTCATCCCTTCAAGCGTGTTTGAGTTAGTATTTTTGTTAGTCTTTATAGTTTTTGTGGGCCTTTAACTTTTTAGAAAGTCGCACTTAAGCCATGTTGAAAATGAGGGAGATTTGCAACATTTATTGAGTTTGAGACGTGAGACATTTTTGCCTCTTTCAAATTAAGTGCTTGAAACTTGAACTATGAACTTTATATACCCTAATTATTTAACTTCCCGCGAAAGCTAATCTAATTATTTTTAGATTTAAATCCGCCTGCATGTAATTCTGTATTACTGATGGTCAATTCAGTTACTTTTACATTTTAAAAATTTGAAAAATGTAAGTTAAGAAATTATGAAGATGACACGGTGGTAATTGTTGGTGACTTGGAGTAATTAAACTTTGAACAAGTGAAAGGTTTGAGAAATTACTGGCCAGAGAAAAGGACAAAAGGCAAACAAATTTTACATATGTAGTTACAATGTTAATGATGATCAAACAAAAGATATCTATCTTGAGCTGGAAGATTCTTAAGAGTCACTTGAGATGTTTCTTTTAATAGTTTCTATTGATATGAATTTCCTTGAGAATTAACTTGAGTTTTTGAAGGAATACATGTTTGTCAACAATACAAGGTTACTTTTGCCTATCAACATTTATTCTAGGGTTTCTTGATTATTTGATAATTTTTTTTTCCTGGTGTAAGAGGAAACATTGATAGTTGAGTAGATTTTTAGGATTCTAAAGTATATTAATGCTTTTGTGTGTGACCTATAGGTCATGGGTTCGACCCGTGGAATTAGCTACTGATGCTTGCATCAGGATAGGCTGCCTACATTACACTCTCTTGGGGTGCGGCCCTTCCGTGGACCTTGCGTAAATGCGGGATGTTTCATGCACCGGGCTGCCCTTTTTGTCCTTTTATCAATAAATCAAAAATCCTAAATTCCAAACCAGTTGAGGTAGGCTATATGAATCGTTAGCATTTATGACTTTTTGTATGCTGGCTCACAACCTACTGTCACCTTTGTCCTTTATCTGGGTCTGGAATCATCTACACTTTTGCATATAGGCGAAGTTGCCAACTTGATGTATCAATAAAAAAATATGATATTAAAAATGTTAGAAAAGGAACTGAATATTTACTCCACTAATGTGTTTCTGGCACAGGCTGAAGATAATGGTCATGTTTGGGTGCACAACAATAAGCAAGGATTCCAGGACTGCGAAGTGTACGCTGAATTGGAGAAGTGGTTGGGTCAAAAATCAGACAGATACTTGGACGAACACGTCGATAAAGTTGAATTGGTACTCCCTCACTATACTGGCTTAGTATGAAATTCATTTCTGGTTCAGCTGAAGCTATTTCTTCCCTCCCCTCTCCCTTCCCAATTCTTGAATATTATAAATGATAAGTAATAATATTTTTTTTAGTTTAATAAAATATTGTGTTTTGGAGTATTTCAAAAGCTGACCATGCTCTTCAACTTTCTCATTTGATTTCTCATATTTTATGGGATGACTTCTGCTAAGATATTTGATGAAATATCCAAACTTTTGAAATAAATGTGGGATTCAGTAGAGATGTAGTATATAAACAACGGAATTTATTGTGTAGCATCATTGTTCTCCTGTGAAGGCAATTGCTAGTATTCTGTGTCGGCGTCATTTTAATTTAATCGCTTAATGTGTTTCAGTGTTTCTATCCCTTAGTGATGTGTTTCGATCTCAATGTTTGTTTAGCTTCTTGTCAGGTAATAACCCTAAAAAGAAATCCGACTTATTTTGTATCGAGGATGTAATCTAATAACTTAAAACCACCCCGTCAATGAGGACTTATTAAATGAATTCTGTGAGAGTAATTCGTAGGATAAATTAGTTGCGTCGTATTTATGCAATCAACGCAAAATAAGACTTTGCCGGAGCTGGATCCGAAAAATGGGAAAGTAAAATCAGAGAAGCAATGATAAGCAAGGCAATAGAAAACATTAGAAGAAAAATTATCAGTCCGATGATTCTAGAGTAAGGGTGGTCCAAGGTATAATCACTAATTCACTGTTGTTTTCCCCTTTTGGAGATTGATGAAGTGATTTATCACGTTTTCCATAGCCAACAAGGAGGTTTGTGGCACAAAAGTTATTTTAAGAGGTTCATCTGATTAGAAATAAAGCATGAGGAAAACGTTGGAGTGTTTCTGTTTATCTGGTTCACGTCGTTGGAGTGTTTCTGGTAAGCTGGTTCCCGTGTAATATGTAAACTATTTTAGAATCGGAAATTGATGCCGTTCTCTGAGTACGATTATCCAAGCTACTGCCTATATAGGCAGCAGTATGCCTTTACTTTCTTCTCAAGCAGATGCCTTTTTGAAGAAATGCTGTTAATCATCTTCCTTTTATGATTCCCTTTATGAAATACCAGTGCATTCACAGTACAGCTTTGCCGGCATATCTGAGACCGAACTAAGCATGGAGAAGGGGTCTCCTATATCTCTTTAGTCTTTCTGTAGCCTTTCTATTGCATTTTTAGGTTGTAAAGTTCATGGTTCATTTTTGTCAAAGATGACATTCTCACCAAATTTTAACTAGGGTTTTCCTCTGTTACAGAAGGCGGGTACCGGTGTCTACAAACCTGACCACGAGTGGGTGCAGTGTGACAAATGTAGAAAGTGGAGAATGTTGAGCCATGGCTTCAACAGCAAGAGTTTACCCCTTCAGTGGTAAGAGTCTTTTCTGACTTCCCCCAACTAACTTGAGAAATATGACCTAAATAGAGCTTCTCTAGCGGTGTTGCTAAAAGCTGGCTTTATCGCATAGAGCGATCAAGCAATGTGAAGAGAGGGGTTGTAGCGTCATGGGTGAATCCATGCTCTTTGGAGAAATGTGCACTTCAAACAATGACGCGCAAAATGATCCAAAGAAAAGGTGGTCGGTTATTTGGATTTCAACTTTGAGGAGTTGGATTAATATCGGTGCTTACCTTCTCACTTTTCACTTCAAGCCCCACGAACCTTGCTACATTTTTGCACTTCACTTTTAAAACTAGTGTCTCTCTAAGAATCTTAACTTGATTTATCCAAAATAAATCCTAGAAGTCTTATCCACAATTGATGTTCTCATATGTCGGGGTCTTTCTCTCACCCCAAGTTCTCTTCTAAAGAATGTTTCCATGTGATCATAATTTTCAGAACTCTTCTGATAGTTTAAAACCCTTGAACAATACAATCAGATACTTTTGCTCTGTAAATCAAGACTATCACAGATCTTAAATCCGAGTGGTATCATACGTCTTCTAAAAGTAAATAGAAGTGTTCCCACTCTAACAACTTAACTTTTGAATTAGACAGTTTACACCCTTCAATAGGGTATCAGATGGTATTGGAGTAGGTAGGAGTAGGTAGAAATTTGGCGGTTGAGTCTCATCATCATCCATCAAAAATAATCAAATCTACATGTACGCAAGTGTGTTGCTAACCTAAAATAAATAACTGAAGCTGTACTATGAAGAAATTTTAGTTTGAGAAGTTAACACTAAGGATACGACTTTTTGGAATTAGAAAAATTTGAGAACTCATACTAGCAAATGGTCCCGATCTATGCCAAAATGGCCCGAGTAAATTCCAACCAGTGAAATGAAGCTCAACAAGTTTATATCAAGGATCATAAAGTTAGTACTATAGGCTCCACATTTAAAAAATAATAATACTGAAGTCTCAACTCTGTATTCGAGCTCTAAATAAAAGCATGTTCAAGTTGCTAAAGTATGTACAATTTCCGGTATTACAAGATGAAGTCATTCAAACACACTTTAACAGAGACTACTTTTGGACAGATGTTTGTTAGATTCAACATAAACATGACTCTAACTAATCCTAGGAGCCAAGTTAATTGATAGGTACCACGGATTTACATCCATGAGTAATCTGATATAGAGACTGCTTTAGCTCTGAAAATTAACTCCTCTTTCTCATCACATAATTATTATCCAGGAATAGAGAATCTGGAATTCACAGATAATATGCTGTTTCACTGATTATACGGCCAAATGTCAAATTTGAAGGATACGGAAAATGAACTTTATAGAAGAACTGATTTATTGCAAGACGAAGTGTATTATGGTCATGTACTCTGCAGTCAGCTTCTACCTGTTTGCTCAGTAGCATTTTAATAGCTAACTCTTTTTTGTTGTTGTTGGTGTCTCTTGTTTTCTCATGTATAATGACTTTTTACCAAGTCCTTTGTCAATTGTATTTGCCACACATTCACTAAGTTTGTTCTGTGAATCTTGTTCGACATACTCTAGGTTCTGTTACATGAGACCTTTTAATGGTAAGTGCGAGATACCAGAACATGAAGTTGAACCTGGAGTGATAACAATATCCAGCAAGCGTTTGGGATACTCTCCCACTGAAGATCGCGAAGAGATAAAGGGCAAGTTCTCCAGAAAAGCTGTGGAGACATCAGAAAGTATGACCCTGAAAATTGTTCTCTTCCTTAGTTATTCTGGTTTGCTGCTACAAGTATAATAGTTAAGTTCCTCTTTTGCCTGGTGAAGAGAGGTGTTTGTTAAAGTGGTTTGTGCATAAGTACATAAAGTTTCCAAGTTTAGGTGCAGCTTGGACATATGATTATAGATGGTCATTAGAGTTCTATTTAGAGGGTTGACCCAAGATATCAATGTTATTGGGAAGGTTTGCTGGGTGGGAAATCTGGAATTGATGATTCATTTAAGTTTAGTGTTTTTGTGGTACTCCGAGGTCTATATCCCTTGCCATTACTTGAGGTAAAGTAAACATATCCAGAGCATGTTTAGGAGATGTCATGCTGATGGTTCAGTTTTCGGTGCGAGAAACAAAGAAACCTTTCAGCTATTTAATAGGGTGTTCTTTGATGGTTGTCTCGCCTATACTTTTGCATTAGACGTATGTTAACTGGATCAATATAATTTTCGAGAGATAAATGAGGGTTTTTTACGATACAACTTCTGGCGTTATCAGTTTTAAGTGATTTATAATGAGGTTTAACTTTCAGTTTGAAGATGTTCCAATTACAGGATAATGATTTTTAGGGCTCGTTGTCTCTTTCTCATATTATGTGCTCATGGTTTCTTATGCAGACATTGGTGAGAACGTTTCAAGTCAAACCATGGAGGACGATCTTGCAAACGACTATTCAGAGAGACGTAAAAGGCTCCGAAGGAGTTGTAGAAAAAGTTAGTATTATTTTGAATCATCTTGTTTCTTCATGTGCAGGTATCTTATGTATATGTTGTCAATATGCGGAGTGACTTTTTTTGTTACTACAGCAGTATGTTATGATCGGTCGTCAACAAATGTGTTATACGACCGAGCACATATCTTTTTGAGTCCTATTTTCATCTCGTACAAGTAATAGTGCCAAGTGAAGCACAGGTATTCACTTTTAGATCGAATATAGTACAAGTAATTGCTCGGCTGTGACGATAGTACTTAAAAAGTACAGTGATGTGAATCCTTAAGAAAACATAGTAAGGTGAAGAATTGTTGTATGGCCTACAATAAATCCCGACTCCCTAATAAGGTTCAAATTCATTTTTGTTCCATTATCCCTATATGAATGATGAAGCAAAGAAGTTTTCTTTTTGAGCACTAAAATTGACGGTAATATTGTTTTAATGAGAATTTGGAATTAAACCCATAACCCACCTGACCCCTTCACTTCCACCCCCAAAGAAGAACAGGAAAGTGAATCAATATGCATGAGTTGATTTCAGATAAATTTTGAAGATTTTAACTTTGTTAAGACCACAAATCGGTGAATATTTTAAATGCTTGCACGACTGATAGGAAATATGTGTCGTGTGGACAAAGAAAGGCCTTTTTGGTTGGTGTGTTAGATGTATTTCATTTTCAATTGTCACTGCTTTCAATTTAATCGCACTTTCATCAAAAAAGAGAGTGACCTTTTCGTTAGTGGCTTCATACAGATGGTAATTCCTAGTTGCCCACGACTTTTCCAGACCTATTCTTGTTTGAATACGAATTATTACGATTTTCCTTATACCAAATGGACTGAAAAAATAAGTTGTCATTTCGTGACAATCTAACTATATTAATTGTGATTAACGACACTATCGTATCACCATACAATGTAAAAGGAAAAGTTAAGAGGCCCCCCTTAACAATTATCTTTGTATTTGTCACGATCCATTTCCGGAGTCGTGATGGCGCATGTCGTGGAACCACGCAAGCCACCCATTTTATCTAACTAAATACAAATTCCCATAAAATGCTCCTTTTTAACAAATTCTGAAAAATCAATGATAATAATAATAAATCCAGTATTTTGGGAAAATCAGTTTATAAAATTCGAAAGACCAAATCCTACAATTCACGGATCCGGTGTCACACAGTCATGAGCTGCTAATACTAAATAAAATCAAAAGAAATGACTAACACAGTCTGAAAATAAATGCGACAGGTAGAAAGGGAAGAGAAGACAAGATCACGGTCGCCAGCTGCTACCTCGTCAACTCTGATGAAACTGATGTGCTCCCTGACTCGAGCTGAACTCCTCTGTACCTGGATCTGCACACAAGGTGCAGGGGGTAACGTGAGTACACCAACTCAGTAGTAACGAAGCCAAACTACGGGCTGAGAGGTAGTGACGGACTAAACCTCCGACAATTCAAACAACAGTATATAAATTGGACATGACCATAATATATCAGGAAATAAATACGATGTATCAAGATATGTCTGTAACCCTGCATACCAGCATGAATGCATATAGAATCATGAATGATGTGTACTCATTAATCAAGCTCTCATAAGGTGGTCCACTCAGTACTAGAATACGACATTCAGGCCCAGGGAAGTCCATCCCGAATATTACATAAACACAAGTGACACAGTCACTAAGTACTGAGGAAAAAGGCTGATCCAGCCCTCACGGAGAAATCCATCTCCGGAACATAATAACCACGGAGAAATCCATCTCCGGAACATAACAACCACGGAGAAATCCATCTCCGGAACATAACAACCACGGAGAAATCCATCTCCGGAATATCTGTGCGCTCACTGGGGTGTATAGACTCCTGAGGGCTCCTTCCAGCCCAAGCGCTATATCAAGCCAACAAAGACATGATTTCAGGATCGCTGCGGTGTGCAGTCCGACCTCATAACTGTCTCAAAACCAGGCTTCAGCCTCACTCAGTCAGTGCCTTCCACTCTCACTTAGAATGCTCTAACATATGCAATGCATCCCAAACCAATGATAATATAAAATAAACTAGCAACTTACGAGATTGAGGCATGAAACATATACTATAACAGGACTGAGTACATGAAAGCAATAATCACAGATAGAGACAACAATAATCGACCATTCCGGTCTAAACCCATCGGCGTGAAGCCTTAACATTTATACTTAGCATGTTTTCTATTTCGTTCAAAGTAATTACTACCTTCACAGTAAAATATCAATCTGGGATAACCAGTAGACAGTGTCGTGGGATAAGCAAGGCTACAATTATTCAGTGAACGCCCGCATGCCCGTCAGTTGGAAAGTGTGTCACCTTAATTAACAACAAATATCAAATAGTTTGGGGTTTCGAACTCTCAGTTCCAAGTTTGGAAGCGTTACTTACCTCAAAACCGGCTAATACACTACTCCGCAATGCCCTTGCCTCTAAATTTGGCCTCCGAGTGCCCCAAATCTACCAAGTTCAGATTTTTATCATCAATATATGCTTAAGGTACAATTACCAATTGAAAATATCAAAAGTCACATAAAAATCCGAAACCGGTCAAAATCCGACCCCTGGGCCCACGTCCCGAAATCCAGAAACTTTAATACCAAACTGTTCTTCGTCGTCTCACGAGTCCGTACATATAAAGAACACTAAATTCGGAGTCGAAATGACCCCTCAAATCACCAATTTGAATATTCTAACTCCCAAGCCCTAATCACCCAAATTTCCACTGATATTTTCCTACTTTCCACCATAATTTCGACCTTTAATCACATGTAAATGAGTTTAGAGTCAAAAGATATTACCGTGGTGAAGAACTCTCAAATTTCCTCTTCAAAACCCTTCAAAAACTTCAAACCCGGATGAAATATTGAGAAAGATGGCTAAAATTCGCGAAGGCTGATTTTTATACCTTCTGTCCAGTGATTCTCGCACCTGCGATCACTTACTCGCACAAGCGGCTTCGCAAGTGCGATGCCCCTTCCGCACCTGCGATCTCCCCTGGGATCTCACAATTTCCGCACCTGCGATACACATTCCGCACCTGCGACATCGCAGGTGCGACAAACTCCTCGCACCTGCGAACCTCTCCTACACAGTCAGAACTTCGCACCTGCGACTTCCCCTTCCGCTCCTGTGTAATCTCACCTGCGACTCCCCTTCCACAGGTGCGAAAACACCAGCAAACCAGCACAACAGATTTCCAAAAAAAATCACTCCAACTTCCCGTCAACCATCCGAAATCAATCCCGAGCCCCTCGGGGCCCCAACCAAACATACCAACACACCCCATAGCATTATTCCAACTTAGTCGAGCCCTCGAAACACCAAAAACAACACGAAAACACCAAATTTTCATCAAATTCAAGCCTAAGAACTTTGAAACTCCTAAAATTCGCCAACTACGCTGAAACCAACCAAAACACCTCCGATTTACCTGAAATTTTGCAGACATATCCAAAATGTCATTGTTCCAACTTCCGGAATTCCATTCTGACCTCGATGGCCTATTTTCCACTGCCGACCGGAAATTTCCAAAAACTAACTTTCGCCAATTCAAGCCTAATTCTACACCGGACATCACAAAAATATTGCGAACACACTCCTAAGTCCCAAATCACCTCCCGAAGCTATCTGAGCCATAAAATTCGCATTCCGAGGTCACTTCCCAATAAGTCAACTCTCAATTGACTTTTCCCATTATAAGGTTATCTTTTAAAGACTAAGTTACTGAATTCTCATTTAACCATTCCGATTTCGAGCCTATCGACTCTAACACATCAATAATAGAATAACCAATCCATGACAAGTCAATGACAACAATAAAAATGCAATTTCTACGTAACAACAGACCGGGTCGTTACATTCTCCCCCACTTAAACATACGTTCGTCCTCGAACGTGCCTAGAGTTGTTCCAACACCACCAAAATTGTTGTGTAACCTTCCATGCACCTATTCGGAGGTGATCCCGGTCACCTTACCCCATCTACGTCCGATAACACAACATAACTGAAATTTCATTATCAAATCTTGACCCATAGACCTTAAAACCAAGTTTTCACTTCTGAAATAATTTACAAGTTCAAAGTTCCACGACTATAAGCTGAAATACTCTGAACACGTTGTATCAAACCATATCCATAACCCAAGATGAAATCACAAAATATACCGTGTGGCTCAACCACTCATAGCGATAATTCCTAACCACAACATATGTTCAAACAACTCAATACCGGTACATACCATCTTATCAAACCATGCCTTGTTCTATAACTTCCATATACTGCCGATGATGAAAGAAACATGTATAACCCAGTAACCATTCGCCCGATCAGTATCGATACCATCCAGAGCCGTAACTTGTGCACTCAATAACCACATACCAAGATTTCAATTCATTAAATAAAGAAGACTCGCACGAGAGGGCTATCCTTCCACTAACGCTTACCATTACCACATCATACTAAAAGCCTGATACACATCGTGAAACCATATCACACAGATCCGGCACCAAGGATCATACCTCTACCTAACCAAGCTGCAAAACGTGATCCCATCCAACCGCTGGACCACATGCCACACTCCAAACCACCTTGCTCAAAATCAATAACCATGCGAAATTCGACATCAATTACTCAAAGTGCATTGCCATAATCACGGGAAATCGGGACGATACCGTGCTACTCGAATCAGAAAGAACATAACCAACACGTCTCAATCCTGTAACACCCAATCATTTACCTTACTCAAATCTCGCTATACAGCCCCAATAAGACTGCATCATATGCACATATATAACCGACAATCACAACTCCTCGAACACTGAAAGGTAACTCATAGATCACTCCAAGACACGAATAAGCTCAATGACAATCTAATGGTACATCCCTCAACGATAGCATTTCGGAGTCAACAATTCCGACTCGGTGCATACGACACACCCATACCGGCCTACCAATAACTCTAAGTCAACTCTAGTCACCCACAACAGGTAGATAACTCTTCGAACGTTCATAATGACTGAATCATGACATATACTAACACCTGACTAGCTTTGCTCGCATCCTCGTAGTTCACACTACAAAAATAGTCTGTCCATGAAAACTCCCAGTCTCCAAATCCATGAGGCGCACCAATTACCATATCTGATCCCAATTCCACCGCTCAAATGTATACACGCCCCTAATACTTTATCATTCCGCGAGGGATACCCCCATAATTCCTCTGTGTCACCAAGAAACCTTGAATACTAGCAGTCAATCCAACAAAAGAGCGTCGTAACACCAATGAAGCACCGTATTTAAACACATTGCTTTGAACACATTGTCCTTTATGAATGTATACTCTCACCCAGCCACCCAATAGTGGTATTCTTTACCTAATCATCTGAAACTTCCAGTTCTGACCTTCCTTCCAAAAACTGAACCGTGACCTCACATATGCCACTCTCCACCATACACAAAATACCGCATACGCCATGCAATCCTATGATAGATATGAGAACTTCATGCTCCCTTACTAGCCACAACACTACGCACCGAACTAGCCAAGAACTTTCCATTCGATCTCATCAAGAAGCAAAATCACTATACATCACCTAGCCCTCATGCCCGTGGAAATATACATCTCCAACTGTGGTAGAAACCATCAAGAACTCTCGAATTACACTTGTATAACACAAAACCGTCAGGACTGAATCCTTCTAACTCAACCAATCTACGCATGCCACCAAATTCCAAGAGAATTGATAATAAACACCTGTAACAACTCATTACCTTATAAACACCCAAAGAACTAACCGTATCCCTTATCATCCCGATCCGACCTACTACCAAGTTGTCCTATTTATTCAAGTTACTTCTCACTTACCTTCGAATTGATACTTCTTCTTGCCATAACACCACAATCCTCAATCCCGACTCACCGCACGAAACCCGAGCATAAAAATATACCCTCTAAGGCTCATAGGCCGCTGAATACTCCCTCAAATTATCCCCAAATGCACCACATTAGAAATACTTACCTTGAAGAGACTTCTTACGAATTTAAAGTCATTACCTTCACTTCCTGATACTGATGGATAGAATCCATGATAATGCAAATACACCACAAGCCTAGACACATTTCCCGTATATCTCAATTCTAGCCCTTCTCACACCTTGAAGATCCTCGATCGCTACATATAACCTTGAACTCGTCTGAACCATTCTCAAACGCCATTTACTCTACGAAATTTCAATTACACTAACCAAGTAAACAGAACGACCTGACCCCGCTTGCAATCCACATACTAGGAAAGTAATCCACACCTTTGAAGCAACAAGCACGCTCATACATTGCACACTCTACACTCATCTGACCACATAGATACCTTCGTTGGACACCACGTGTCCCTAGAATGCTACTGAACTAAGCCATAAATTCACACTTGGAGAACTTCGCACAAAGCTTCTCCTCCCTATACCCTTGTAATACCATCATCAAATGTCGAGTATGCTATCCCTGGCTACGAGAGTACGACAAGATGCCATCAATAAATACAATAACAAAGGAGTTATAACACGGTTGAACACACCGTCAATCAAATACATGAACGTTGCTGGGGCATTGGTCAACCCAAAAGACATCACCAGGAACTCATAACACAATAGAAAAATCTACTTCACTCCACAACTAAACCACACGAGAGGTCCTTCAATACACTCACAACTCGAAGCCGTATCCTGACTTAATATAGACGTCACATACTTAATGGTCCTTGCCACATTTCCCGCTAGTCCATTCTTGTCACAATCAAACGACCTGAACACATCTAACTATCAATCAAACTCACCACGTAGTCATCTAGTTACAAAGTTCCATCTATAAGGACACCGATGGACATATAAGTCCCCAATACCTATGCTCACACAAACAAAATCTCGGCGCTCAAGCTACAGACAAAAATCCGGCCTCAAGTCCTCCAGACTGGGCCCAAACACGCTAAAATCACATCCCATTCATGGAAGTCACAAACCATCGGTGCACGGCTGATACCGAGCGCTCACGTGCGCGTTTGAATACATGAAAGGAGTTCAAAGAATTACGCTTCAGGTTGAATCAATGGATTCGCACGACAAGAGTTCAAGAATGTGAGATTTTTTTCCTAAAGGTTCTGCAGCCTCTCGAAGATAAGTACAGACGTCTCCGTACCGATCCACAAGACTCTACTAAACCTGCTCATGACTGGTGAGACCTATTTAACCTAGCGTTCTGATACCAACTTGTCACGACTCATTTACGGAGTCGTGATGGCGCCTATCGTGGAACCAGGCAAGCCACCCATTTTATCTAACTAAATACAAATTCCCATAAAATGCCCCTTTTTAACAAATTCTGAAAAATCAATTATAATAATAATAAATCCAGTATTTTGGGAAAACCAGTTTAAGAAATTCGAAAGACCAAATCCTAGAATTCCCGGATCCGGTATCACACAGTCATGAGCTGCTAATACTAAATAAAATCAAAAGAAATGACTAACATAGTCTGAAAATAAATGTAACAGGTAGAAAGGGAAGAGAAGACGAGATCACGGTCGTCAGCTGCTACCTCGTCAACTCTGATGAAACTGATGTGCTCCCTGACCCGAGCTGAACTCCTCTGTACCTGGATCTGCACACAAGGTGCAGGGGGTAACGTGAGTACACCAACTCAGTAGTAACGAAACCAAACTACGGGCTGAGAGGTAGTGACGGACTAAACCTCCGACAATTCAAACAACAGTATATAAATTGGACATGACAGTAATATATCAGGAAATAAATACGATGTATCAAGATATGTCTGTAACCCTGCATACCAGCATGAATGCATATAGAATCATGAATGATGTGTACTCATTAATCAAGCTCTCATAAGGTGGTCCACTCAGTACTAGAATACGACATTCAGGCCCAGGGAAGTCCATCCCGAATATTACATAAACAAAAGTGACACAGTCACTAAGTACTGAGGAAAAAGGCTGATCCAGCCCCCACGGAGAAATCCATCTCCGGAACATAACAACCACGGAGAAATCCATCTCCGGAACATAACAACCACGGAGAAATTCATCTCCGGAATATCTGTGCGCTCACTGGGGGTGTATAGACTCCGGAGGGGCTCCTTCCAGCCCAAGCGCTATATCAAGCCAACGAAGGCATGATTTCAGGATCGCTGCGGTGTACAGTCCGACCTCATAACTGTCTCAAAACCAGGCTTCAAGCCTCCCTCAGTCAGTGCCTTCCACTCTCACTTAGAATGCTCTAACATATGCAATGCATCCCAAACCAATGATAATATAAAATAAACTAGCAACTTACGAGACTGAGGCATGAAACATATACTATAACAGGACTGAGTACATGAAAGCAATAATCACAGATAGAGACAACAATAATCGACCATTCCGGTCTAAACCCATCGGCGTGAAGCCTTAACATTTATACTTAGCATGTTTTCTATTTCGTTCAAAGTAATTACTACCTTCACAGTACGATATCAATCTGGGATAACCAGTAGACAGTGTCGTGGGATAAGCCAGGCTACAATTATTCAGTGAACGCCCGCATGACTGTCACTTGGCAAGTGCGTCACCTTAATTAACAATAAATATCAAATAGTTTGGGGTTTCGAACCCTCAGTTCAAAGTTTGGAAGCGTTACTTACCTCAAAATCGGCTAATACACTACTGCGCAATGCCCTTGCCTCTAAATTCGGCCTCCGAGTGCTCCAAATCTACCAAGTTCAGATTTTTATCATCAATATATGCTTAAGGAACAATTACCAATTGAAAATATCAAAATTCACCCAAAATCCGAAACTTGTTAAAACCCGACCCCCGGGCCCACGTCCCTAAATCCAGAAACTTTTATATCAAACTGTTCTTTGTCGTCTCACGAGTCCGTACATATAAAGAACACTAAATTCTTAGTCCAAATGACTACTCAAATCACCAATTTAAATATTCTAACTCTCAAGCCCTAATCACCCAAATTTACACTGACTTTTCCCTAATTTCCACCATAATTCTGACGTTTAATCACATGTAAACGAGTTTAGAGTCCAAAGATATTACCTTGGTGAAGAACTCTCGAATTCCCTCTTCAAAACCCTTCAAAAACTTCAAACTCGGATGAAATATTGAGAAAGATGACTAAAATTCGCGAAGGCTGATTTTTATACCTTCTGTCCAGTGATTCTCGCACCTGCGATCACTTACTCGCACCTGCGGCTTCACAGGTGCAATGCCCCTTTCGCACCTGCGATCTCCCCTGGGATCTCACAATTTCCGCACCTGCGATACACATTCCCCACCTGCGACATCGTAGGTGCGACAAACTCCTCGCACCTGCGGACCTCTCCTACACAGTCAGAACTTCGCACATGCGACTTCCCCTTCCGCTCCTGCGTAATCTCACCTGCGACTCCCCTTCCACAGGTGCGAAAACACCAGCAAACCAGCACAACAGATTTCCAAAAAAAATCACTCCAACTTCCCGTCAACCATCCGAAATCAATCCCAAGACCTTCGGGGCGCCAACCAAACATACCAACACACCCCATAGAATTATTCCAACTTAATCGAGCCCTCGAAACACCAAAAACAACACGAAAACACCAAATTTTCATCAAATTCAAGCCTAAGAACTTTGAAACTCCTAAAATTCGCCAACTACGCCGAAACCAACCAAAACACCTCCGATTTACCTGAAATTTTGCAGACATATCCAAAATGACATTACGAACCTGTTCCAACTTCTGGAATTCTATTCCGACCTCGATAGCCTATTTTCCACTGCAGACCGGAAATTGCCAAAAACTAACTTTCGCCAATTCAAGCTTAATTCTACACCGGACATCACTAAAATATTGCGAACACACTCCTAAGTCCCAAATCACCTCCCGAATCTATTTGAGCCATAAAATTCGCATTCCGAGGTCGTTTCCCAATAAGTCGACTCTCAATTGACTTTTCTCATTATAAGGCTATCTTTTAAAGACTAAGTTACTGAATTCTCATTTAACCATTCCGATTTCAAGTCTATCGACTCTAACACATCAATAATAGAATAACCAATCCATGACAAGTCAATGACAGCAATAAAAATACAAATTCTATATAACGACAGACCGGATTATTACAGTATTACTATTGAGTTTTCTGGCGGCTTGCAATAGCTAAAAGTTTATAGGCAGCAAGTGTTTACATCATATCATACTAATTTATCATTGTCATAAATTAAAGAAATAATATGCATTAATTATCTAGAGTATTGTGATAAAAGTGATAACAGTATATGTGAAGATATATGTGTGAACTTGCAATTGAGTTTTGTGAACGCCAATGCGAATGCGAGTATGTTTTTACCCTTATAATATCAAACATGCGTCCCTTATTTTGATTCCTGGTAACAGCTAATGATAAATTCTGTACATTATTTCAAAACTGGCATGTTGTTGCATTAAATAATGAAAAAATGACACTGTATAGTCGCTGTAAAAATAATAGCCAATATATATATATATATATATATATATATATATAGATAGATAGATATATATATATTATATATGTTATATACAAAAACTATATAAATTTTATACACTTTTTCGGTTACTAGATGTAACTAGTTTCTGACGCAGTCGAAAAGTAATAATACCCAATAATTGAGGCAAAAATTGCACGGGACGCACTATTTGGTCACCCCCATCTAACCTATACCCACTTTTTAAAAATTCTTTTAACTTGTACCCACTTTTTAAACAACTTCAGGTCTATTTCTCCTCCTCCTTCTCCTCCTTCGTTTTCTTCTTCTCCTTCTTCTTCTTCTTCTTCGGGCGATAATGATTTTATATGGTGGTTGTGAAAATATTTTAATATAGTTTATGATGTTTTACAATGGTGAGCTTTTATGACGCTTTTTTTTTATTATTGCTTAGTGTTTCTTCTTCTTATTTTTCTTAATTGCAAAATGGGTTCATTAGATTTATTGTTGTTTTGACAAATTAATGATTGGGGTTTGTTCCTGATGCTATTTGGGGGTTATGTTTCAAATTTGAGCTCATTTGGAGTAGATTTAGGTATTAAATCGTATATTGGATTGTTATAATTCGAAGAATAAATTTCTGATTTTGGGCAATTTTCACTTCAGACTTATTGACGTTAAGTGAATGATTATTATTATTGACTCCAATAGGTGCTTATGCACCATAACACTTAAATAGGTTCGCCATTGATTATGTAAATTCTTAAATATTAGATTATGTTTTTTCATTTAGATTTATGCCATACCAACATTAATTTAATAATAATAATCATTACTAAGCCTCAATACCAAACTAGTGAGTATAAAAAATATAGAATTGTAGAAGTTCTCTATATTTATTTATTACATAACAATCTCATACATGGCAAAAAAATACGCCTAAAAAGCACACTAAACTTACTTTTTTCCACTTTCTGTTTTTTCGTTTTTGCTTTTGCTTTAAATCACTCCAATTCTAATTAAAGACATTTTTCGTCGTTTTCATATTTAAGGGTTTTGTGTTGAAAATATAAATAGAATAATATGTAAAGAATACTGGTAGTAAATAATTAGTGAAAATAGGGAAAAACCAAAAAAATGTCAGTTGGAGAATCCAATGGAGTTCACGTATCAATGCAAAACCTGGGATCAGTATCACCCTTTGCTGCCGATGATCGTACGGCAACGTACAACCCTTTGATGCAACCAATTACCTCTTCCACTTACCCGACGCCATCTTTTCAAGTTCCCGCCGCCGGCGATCCTTCCGTCACTATCGCAGCTCCGCTCAATGTAAACCCTATCTCAATTGAACCTGCTAAACGAAAACGCGGAAGACCGAGGAAGTATGCTCCTGAGGGTTCCGCGAACCCTGGGATGATTTCTCCTCCTCCGCCGCCTTCGCAGGTTGCCGGTAGTGGATTTTCGTCTCCTACGCCACCGCAAGCAGCGGAGTCGGCGGTGAAAAAGGGTAGGGGGAGACCACCTGGTTCTGGTCGAAAGCAGCAGCAACTAGCTGATTTAGGTAAATGCTTACTATAAGAAGTAAACTTTTATGCTCTGCACATGTAATATTATTTAATTGTATTTCTGTACTTGTTTATTTATGTTTTTCTGTAATTGTTTATTTATATTTGCCCGTGTTTGTTTATTTATGTTGGCACTAACATTGCTTTACTCTTTTATTGGGGCTATCACTTTTTATATCATACTAAAAGACTCAATATTTTTACTATCAGTCTGATATTTTAACCAGTTTTCAACTTGATTTGGGTGAATTTGTGATAGATTATTGTACATAATCAGGGACTACTATTGTTTTTCTTATTGATTTTGGTTATATTTTGCTCTTGATTTTAGTTAAATTTTGCACTTAATAAGATAAAGGGAAATCTTTTTTTAAGGGTGCATGAGAATGGAGATGCACTATTTACTGCATATTTATACATTGGGACTGCTGTGAAATTAGGATATTATATATTGGAACCTTTTTTAAGGAGCTGCTGAAGGTAAAAACTCATTAACTCTTACTTATCATGTTAGCTTACTTTAATATGAAGTTTAGCCGAAAGAGTCGCATTCGGCTCTTATGCTAATCACCAAATCTGAACCTGGTTTATAAAAGAGTTTGTTTGCTGAAATCTTGTACTTTGGAGTTTAGCGGCTTTGTTATGTGCATTCTGCCAAATTTCAAGTCGTTCATGGGATACTCTATTTGCAGGATCAGCAGCAGCAGGGGTTGGATTTAGACCACATGTTATTACAATAAAAGCTGGAGAGGTATGGTCTTAATTTAATCGCTCTTGATCAGCAGGTGATTTGTGTTTTTGTCTTTCAATTTTCTTGTTAGTAGGGTTAAAGCTAGTATTAGTCATGCTTTTTGAGTATGTCCCGTGGACTTATTATGGTGGCATCATCACTTTCTTCTTGCCTTGTTTTTATAGTTCAAAATGATTAACTCCTTTAAAGGTACAGCAAATCTTTTTATTCGTGAAATAAATGCATCAGCGTGAATATCTTTCTATCCGTGAAATAAATGTATTTCTGTAAGTTCATTGACTAAATGGTCTTCTTTAGATATTCTGAAGTGAAGTTTGGGTTGAACACTTGAAATGTTAGATTGGAGTAAGTTTAAGTTAATGTGCGAATTTTGGTTAACTCTACGAATCGACTTGATATAAAAACTCCAGATCCTCTATATGTTTGAATATTCAAATCAATATTCTAGCTTTTTGGCTTCTCAGGATGTATTGGCAAAACTAATGTCATTCTCCCAAAGTACCTCACAAGCAGTGTGCATTCTGTCAGCCAACGGCTCCATATCTAACGTAACACTTTGGCAAGCAGCAACATCAGGTGGAACTGTAACTTATGAGGTTTGTATTTCCATGTTAATATTTCTGCTTGCATAAATAGAGATTGGTGTACAAATGATTTATCATACTGACTCTCATGTTTAGCATGTGTTTTGCCTGGTATGAATTCAACAGACCAAGGTCATAGGCTGGCTGGTCTACCTTAGATTTAATTTGATGTCTTGTATAGTATGATGTTAACCACTCGATCAAGTGTTTGATGCTCTTGGCTAAGACATGCTTGGATATTATTCAGTACCATCACATGTCCTCTCATGGGTCAAACGATAACGCTATCACATTCTGAATCAAAAATATTGGGTAATTTGTACAGGGACGGTTTGAGATCCTAACTCTGTCTGGTTCCTTTCTTCTCTCGGAATCTGGTGGTCAACGCAACAGAACAGGTGGTTTGAGTGTGTCACTAGCTGGACCGGATGGCCGAGTTTTGGGGGGCAGTGTGGCAGGGCTTCTTACAGCGGCAGCTGCTGTTCAGGTTTGACATTGAACTTTATGCCAAATATGTACTCCTTATTTTTAATATGTTCCGGATTAGTTTTATTTCCATCACATCTCTTATTTTGACACAAGGTGTCCGACCTTTTTACTTGCTGCAGGTTATTGTTGGTAGCTTCAGCACGGAAGGTCAGAGGCAGCTAAAGCCAGGGAATCCCGATGCCTTTGGTACGCCAGCAACATTAACATCAGCAGCCAGAAGTCCTCCATCACTCGGAACCCTAAGCGAGTCGAGTGGTGGGCCTGTTAGCCCTCATAATCAGCAGGTTGTTGAAACTTCAAATAATAGCCCTTCTGGAGTTGCTAACTTTCCCTGGAGATGAGAGAACCTTATAAATAGGAGTGCTTCTGTTCTTATGCTTCCAGAATTCGTGTTGATATGTCCTGCCCTCAACCCATAGAAAGCTGTGCAGTCTGTTTATCTAGTAGTATTTCATTATTACAGTGTAATCATGATAAAGATTTTTCCGTCCCAGCCTACTATATCTGAAAACGTGTAAACGAGGCGTGTGGTTTGTTGCCATTAAATAGGTTCCATAATGCTATCATTTTCTATGGAGAAAACTATGCCATAAATATCATACAAATATATAATGCTACTTTGCTCGAGTCGGAATGTAAAGTTTCTGTGTACTCCCAGTATCAGCTATAAATTTTAATGGTGATAAATTTTTTTAAACAAAAAAACTAATTATATAATCAAGTGTGATTATGGATAATATGTGTCTTAGATATGTTGCAACTTCGCTCGAGTGGGTATAAAGTTTCCGTATGGTATCAGCACTAAATTTTAAAGGTGGAAATTTCTTTTTTGAGAAGGTAACATATTTGTATATTAATATATAGTCTTCACTAAATTTGTGAAGTCACCCATAATTATAAAAGGAGAGCCCAAAAAGAAAATAAAAACACTTATAATCCTTGGTCTTCTCACGAGGAATCTAGAACATCAAAAATGGATTCATGTTCCTCCAAAACTTTCCTTTACACCAAAAATATAAAAGAGCTACACATTTCATCTTAGTCTTCCGGATGTTACTGGTTGTCTTCAAAACATCTTTGATTTCTCTCTTGCCAAATTGTCCACCATATGCAGGCTGGGACAGTTCTGCATCTCTCTTTATAACTAGAAAGGTTGCCCTCTTTATTCCACCACGTTAGAACATCAAGAATTTTTCCCGGCATTGCCCATAAAATTCCCCTTAAGCTAATAAAAGTTCTCCATATTTGTATAGTAAATTTGCAATGTAAAAAGAGATGACTAATTGTCTCTGCCTCCTCTCCACGTAAGTAACATCTAGAGCACAAGTGAAATCCTTTCTTAGATTATCTTGTGGTAGAACCGCTTCTTTTGCTAGTAACCATGAAAAGCAAGCAATCTTATAAGGGATTTTTACTTTCCATATCATTTTTCATGGCCAATAACCAACCTGGTAATTAGACAAGTTGAATTCCTTATAACCAGACTCCAAAGTATTGTAAAACTCAATTACTCTGTCAATCTCCCAACCATTTAGAAGTCTTCTGAATGTAATATTCCAACCTTAATTAGTCCATGCTTCATCTAATGTTGCTTGTTGTTGATTCAAGGTACATATGTCAGGAAAGAGTAGCTTCAAAGGTCCTTGGCCTAGCCAATTGTCACCCCACAAGAAAATCTTCATACCATTTCCTACTTTGAACTTGGATTTGTTAATCACTTTTGGTCACAAATTCCTAATTAACTTCCACAAACTGATACCGCATGGACTTCTCACTGGTTGTGTTGTCCATTTTCCTTCCATTCCATATTTCTCCCTAACGACCTCTCTCCACAGTGATTGCTCATATGTCGCAAATTTTCGTAGCCACTTCATCATCAAACTCTGATTCTGAACTCTCAGGTTTTTTATTCCTAATCCTCCTGTCTTCTTGCTAGTAGTAAGAGAATTCCATTTAACCAGATGGAACTTCTTCTCACTGTTGTCTTCCCGTAAGAAATTTCTTCTTAATGCATCAATTCTCTTCACTACATTGACTGAAATTGGAAATAGAGACATCATATAAGTAGGCATGGCATCAAGTACAGAGTTAATCAAGATTAGTCTACCCCCCATAGATAGATATTGATTCTTCCAGTTTGCTAGCTTCTTTTCACACTTCTCCAGCACACCGTTCCAAATTCCTTTTGATCGGCTCTTGGCTCCCAATGGCATCCCTAAATATACAATAGGCAATTCACTTACATTCCCACCAAGAATATCAGCAAGACTTTGTAGCTCCATTACCTCATTGGCCGGATAAATGAAGCTTTTGTGCCAACTTATGTGTAGCCCAGAAGTGGCTTCAAAAAGAATGAAGATCGGCCTTAATACTTTCAGTTATTCTCTATCAGCTTCACAAAACACCAAAGTGTCATCAACATACTACAAGTGGGAAATCATCATGTTGCTATCAGCCCTGCAGTTCACCTTGAAGCCCCTAATCCAATTGTTTGTCTGAGCTCTTTTCAGCATATCATTCAGTCTTTCCATTGCAATATTGAATACGAAAGGAGAAAGGGGATCCCCTTGTCTCAGACACCTCTGAGAAGGAAAAAAATAGTTGTGCTCCATTAATGAGTACTGAAAAGTTCACAGTCGAGATACATAATTTTATCCAGTTAATCCATCTTCCTCCAAAGCCCATTTCCTGAGGGTTTCCAAGAGAAAATTCCAGTTCAGATGATCATATGCTTACTCTATATCCAGCTTGCATAGTATCTCAGGTTCCTTGCTTGTTTTCCTTGTATCAATGTATTCATTGGTAATTAGGACAGCATCCATGATCTGTGCGCCTCTTATGAATGCCATCTGTTGAGAATCCACCAATTTATTAGCCACCTTCTTGAGCCTCTGAGTCAATAACTTGGAAATAATCTTTTACATACTGCTTATCAAACTTATAGGCTTGAAGTCTCTCAGTTCTTTGGCCCTCGCCTTCTTAGGAATCAAAGCCACAAAAGTAGCATTAATGCTCTTTTCAAATATTCCTTGATCATAAAAGTTCTGAACATCAGCTACCACTTCCTTTTAATCACATCCCAGCAATTGGTGAAAAAGGCAAGTGAAAATCCATCTGGGCCAGGTGCTTTGTCTCCAGCACATGCCTTTAAAGTATCACATATCTCATGTTCTTCAAATAGACTTTGTAGCATTAAGTTATCTTCTGGTGTAATCATTTGGTTGTTTCTGATGGTACCTAGTGACCTCCACTCTTCTTCTGTGTAGAGGTTTTGGTAAAATCTGATAACCTCCCTCTTAATATCTTCAGGATTCTACAAAGATTCCCCTTCTACTATCAACTGGTCAATATTATTATATCTCTTGTGATCATTAGATGTTTTGTGGAAGAACTTAGTGTTCTTGTCTCCCTCTCTTAACTAAACGGCCCTAATCTCTGTCTCCATGCTATTTCTTCATGGTTTGCAATCTCAAACTCCATGGACAATGAAGTTTTTGTGAATATTTCCTCCTCTGTCACGCTCCTTAGGTCATGTAACTCTTCCAGCTCTGCAAGTTGACGGAGGATACTTAATTTCTGCAACGCTAAGTTGCCTTGGAGAGTTTTTTAAAGGTGGAAATTAAATACCATTTATACTAATGAAGCGAGATGAGAGAAAATATAGTTGTTTTGCACTCTTCGCCAGGAGCATTACATTTCCAAATATAGACACTCTTATATTAGGCGTGTAGCCTCATAATGTATTAACACCAACAAGAGAATACAAGAGAACTTCATCTATTTTAACCATTAGTTCTGATAATCAGAACTACTGCTACATATTACATATAGCTTTTGCTATAAATACATTAATTGACCTCTAACATTTCATGGGATGTAAAGCAGGCAGGAGTGGAGGCCTGACGAATCCCGAGTCCACCGAAATATTGCATTATCTTCACGTCTTGCTCATGTCCAACCACGGTCAAGGACAAGCATTTCCAACTCTTAATGACATGGTCCAACTCTTGTCATGCAAGGCAAGCATTTCCTCTTTCATGACAATCAAACAGACAGATTAATCTCTACAAGGACTCCGGACATGGTCTGATTCTTGAAGGCATCTGCATGTCAGGTCGTAATTCACCTCCAAACCATTGAGCAACTTTAGGTGTTATGGACATTTTGCTCATTTCATTATCAAATTCATCAAGATCCTGATCATAACTTCTGGCGACTCCATCAGCTATATTCATCCCCTTCCCTGCAGTACAGATTTCAATATCGTCTTCATCACTAGTACCCTCATCATCATCCTCATCGTTGTCATATGAGCTCCGAACCATTGACCAGTACACAAAATTTGGCCGGATGAATCTTCCAAAACATATAATAAAAGATGAGACATAAGAACATACTAATTAAATACGAATAGCAGAACAAATATTATCTCCTATGGTACTTGAATATCCAATCAAGATCAACCCAATTAATGCACTTGAGAAGTCAATATTCCAATGTAGAAACAAACCTGTCAGATCTCAATAGCAGACAAGGATCAAATGGGAAAAACATGTCAAGCCTCTCTCTACCACCAAAAGAGATTGAAAGATCAGACTCGAGCACACCATTTGACACAAAGTTATCAGGCACATCAAGATTAGTTACTTTTGCCAACCGAAGAAATTCTTTCACTACTGATGGCAAGCATACCTGTTAAAAAATATTTTATTGGAGACAAGAATCAACAAAAGGTAAAGAATCCACTAACAGAGAAAAATATACAACCATTGGCTACGTTAGAGAGCATTACTATCAAAGAAAATACAGAATGAACTTATACGACAGTACAATCACAAACTAACCGAACTCAAAAGAATACTTAAAAATACCGAACAATGCAATATGAAACCAACAATGAATAGACCTTGATATCAACTATCTGAGTAGTTTGCTTCCACTATGTTCTGTTCTTCGGTAAATCCGCATGAATACCAAGAGATTTAAAGTTTTTAAAAGTTTGCTCCATGTGACTTTAGTTAACACCTTTAATCGTCACAATGTGCCCGTTTGGATTGGCTTATTTTAAGTGTTTGTGTTTGGATAAAGTAAAAAAATGCTTTTAAGCACTTGTTTTTAAGCTAAAATGACCAAAAATAAACCAAAAGTCAAAAGCTAGAATTCCTAATTTATGGCATATGCTTAAAAGTCGCTTAAAATAAGCCCATCCAAGCGGGCTCAATGTCACACACGAATGAGAGTATTTGGAGGTGGAAGACATTATCATACCACCTCGGTCAATCTTTGCTTGTTAATGGTGATCATTCCTAGTCTTCCCTAATTATGCTGGCTGCACATCCATTTTAATGTCTGCAACACATCGTTTTGATATGTTCAGCCCAACATTTCAGTTCCCTAAAACACGCTGGTATTACAACAATTTCTATAGAACTTGTTTCACTTTGACAAACATCGTCCTATTGCATCTCATCACACCGTATCACCCCCCCCCCCCCCCCCCCCCCCCCAAATCCCTGAAACACGCTGGTATTACAACAATTTCTATAGAACTTGTCCTCTATTTTAATTTATATCTACATCTAGCCATTTTCAAAAAGACAGAACCTCTATATCTAATAACAACATACCCCGTGAATTCCCACAAGTGGGGGTGGGATGTACAGTCTTACCCCAATCCTGGAGGGCAGAGAGCCCCCTAGCTTTGTTGTGAGCCAAAACCCAATTTATACGCCCCCTTTCATTTCTGAAAGACCCTCGGCTAAAAAAAGATAAAAGAAGTAATGGCAACAAGTATTAACAACAACAAGATAAAAAGAGGACCGAAGCCAAGGTAGCAATTAAACAGTAGTAACAACAATCTAAAAATAAAGGGATAGCCAACTAACACTAATGCCATCGAACTACGGAAGACAAAAGGAAACGCTCAACTAACTGCTAAGCTTCTATACCCTAATCCTCGACCTCCACACCTATCCTCAGTAAGCTCCAGATGCGCTATATCCCGCCTAATCACCTCCCTAAAACGTCTTTGGCCTACCTCTAACCCTCCTCATACCCATCAACATTAACCTCTCACACCTCCTAACTGGGGTTTTTGTGCTTCTCCTCTTAACATGCCCGAACCATCTCAACCTCGCATTCCGCATCTTATCGTACAAGGGGCCACTCCCACCCTATCCCGAATAACCTCATTCCTAATCTTATTTAATCTGGTATGCCCATACATCCATCTCAATATCCTCATTTCAGCTACTCTCATCATCTGGACATGAGAGTTCTTGACCGGCCAACACTATGTCCATACAACATGGTCGGTCTAACCTCTATCTAAAGCACTGTAATTCCATTGAATCACCTATTCGCACTCAAATTTTTTTTTTTGTGCTCTCTAAGCATACAACACATATATTCCATCCACAAACTAATAAAAAATAATAATAAAATACAAAACAAAGAAATCCATAGAGAGAGAGAGAGTGTGCGCGTGTGAATGCATTACCATTAATGGGCTCAGTGGATGCCTCAAGATATCCTCTATGTGCTTTGAGAGCCGTGACCTGATACGAGGAATAGCAAGCATTGATCTCATGCGAAAACAAAGTATGTACATCATGGCCTGCATTACAATGAACAGAATCAGTAACAATTTGTTTGGATGTCAACTAAGTTTCTGTAAATTTTGTGCTAAAGTAAAGTTAAAATTTCCTTCTAAGTTTCCTGCACGTTTTGCAAAATTAAAGTTGGAAGAGGTCTTTTTAAAGAAAAAGCTTTTATCCACTTCTCTCACAAGTTCCCCACAAAGCACAACAGAATATGGAAGTTAACTTTCCAACACTTCCCTTTCCCCTTCCCAGCACTCACATGGTATATAAATAAAATTAGCCCCCGAGATATAATTTGGAAAGCCTTTAATCAAATCCACACTAACAACAGAAAAAAGCCCTGCACTCCTGAAACAATATAATCAATACCAAGAGTACTTAAAGAGAATCATTTGCCGATTACAGAATTGAGACTGATCCATTCTCTCCGTCTCAAGATAGACACTAGAATAATATAATAGTCATTCTTTCACTTAAAAATAGAAACCACCACAAATAACTTCACAAAAATGAACAAGGGTCTGTGTGTGTGAGGGAGTGGGGCAGACCATTAAAGGTTTTGACTACAACAAAGCTGTCAAATACCTGGCAGCCAGCATAGAATTCCTTGTGAGCTTTTGGATTGATGCCACCACTCTGACTGGAGCAATAAGTGGAACACCATTCAACCAAACTGATCCTCGCACAAAACGAAACAAATCCATGACTTGAGATGTGCCTCAATTTACTATTGACCAAGGGGAGCAACTTAAAACTATAAAGTATTGTATGCAAAGTTGAAGATGGTTAGGTTCATCGAGTAAACCTTTCTACATATTCAGCAACAGAAGAGATAGACAAAAACTTTGCACGAGCCAAATAACTAGCAAGATAGGCAACAGCACTCATTCTGCAAGCAACCAATAAAAGTATTAGTACCTCCCAACAACCATGAGAAAATGTATAACTAGCAAGCAAAGAACTATCAAATATATCAACTCTCACAGAGTATCAAATCTGTTCAGTAGCATTTGAAATTGAAAAAACAAGATCACCAAGAAGCACTTCACTACCTTCTGACAAGGAAATGACAATGCCTACTTTAGTATTTCTATTTGTCTTAACCAACACAACTGACAAGATACTGAAGCACAGTAATCTATGACTTTTAAGGACCGCTATTTGATGGCATATTATCTAAACAGCATATACAGAAAGTCGGCTAGTCTTAGTACGGAATACTACTCTGAGTGCATGTAAATTCAGTGACAGGATCATATCGGGACCAATGTTGAGACCCCAAGCAGTGTCCCAACAAAACTCAAACTAGCACACTTATGGAGAAGATTAAAAAGGAGAGGATAGTTGAATTCAAAATTACAGTAAATCTATAAACAGGGAGCACAGTCTGTTCATTAGCTTCCATAGTTATGTTCAAAGATGAAAGAATCCTAAGTTCATCGACCCATTTACATAAAGAGCAATCCTCTAAACGCTCAGACTGAATAGCAAACTGAGCAAGCAGTTGCTTGTGTATCCATAAGATAAGATTAAGCTAATTGATCAACAATACAGAGTGTCAGGGTGCAACAAGTGGGAAAAGCAAGAAAAAGAAGTCGAAGATTCAAAAACTCCTTAATCCTCACCTCCATTGTGGATAGATACTGCTCTTAAATATATCAAATAGTGTATCAGCAAATCTCCTGCCGCAGTTTTCAGGATCCAGGGTACAGGCATAAAACATCACAAACTGCAATATCAGGATCAAGAAGTTTAAGTTTAATTTTCAAAAGGGCAACAAGGTACACATAAAAGTAAGAAAAAGAAACTAAAAAGAATAGTGTACATCAAGTTCGAGATGTGCTGGGAAAAGAAAGAGTACACTAAATGAAAGACTAGCCCAAGTATCAGAGATGATATTATGCATGTTACCTGAGCAAATTTAGACTTGTATGCCGTCAAAACAGTATGCTGAAAAGACTGGAGAAGAGTCTCAAAAACCTACACCATATGAAAGACTCAGGCGTCCACTCTCTTTGCAATTAGAGTTAGAAACTAGAAACTGATGCATCCAATTTACCTGACTCAAGCGTCCACTCTCTTTGCAAAAGTTAAGGTGTTCAAAGGTAAGCACCATCAAGCTATCCAATTTTTGAGCACTGGCATTTCCAAGCCGTTCCATCCAAGAAATTCGGAGCTGAGAGTAAAAAGCTTGTTAGTATATAAAGAACGATGGAAAAACCAAATCAAAAAGATGGATGAGCTCAGTCAGTAGAGTGCAATGCTCTTAACCTTGTGGTCAACAAATCAAGCTTCTGGTGAAAGCTCTTATAATTTTTTTACTTATAAAAGAATCAAAGAAAGATGAAATTTTTAACAGAAAAATACAGAATTCGATCAATCATCACCTGAAAGCTACTACTTATTTTCTTTGTATTTTCCTTATAATAAGTACTTTCGATATGCCTAGTGTATTGTATCTATACAAGATACAATCAAACACTAGCTTAATCAAAAAGTGGAGAAAGGGATACAACCGCACACCACGGGAAAAAATAACCATTTACAAGAACAAAAATAAAAAATCTTGCCATAGACGGTAATACGGTATTTGTAATTCTCTAATTGATGACAATTTTGAATATAATGGACCATAATCCAATTGTACACAATCTTTTGATCAGAAGATCAACACCATGAAAAAGGAAATGCCTGTAGATGAATATGGGAAGGGTGAAAATAGAACTGTGGGAAATATGACCTTTATTAAGGAAAATAATTCGGAAGAAAATAGTACTCTTGACCACTTAAATGCTGGTCAGAGTTCACACAGTATTGACAAGGCAATTTTTTCTCAAGGTTCACTCAGGTTTAAAGAGAAATGTTACGAAATCCTCTTCTGAATCATCAGGTATTCTTTAACTACTTGGATTCTTCAAGATTAAGACCCTTTTTTATTATAAGGTATATGATTGATTCTATAAATACGGGGAAATCTCCATATACACATAGTACACCAAAAAGTAGAGAAAGCGAGGCTAAACATGGTTCTGTACAAAATTCACCCAATCATCTATACAAACAGGAATCATGGGTGCACCAAAAAGAAATGAGAGGCACAAGACTACTCTGGACATGTACAAAATCACTATCAAGTGTCACCCACTTGTAACGATCTCCTATTTCTTTCCTTCCATTCCTTCCATACTACCCTCATAAAAGCTTTTCCGGTTAAAAAAAAAAGGCAAAGTGAACCGAATGACTGCAACATTAATATTTTTACATAAACACGTGATTTTCTTATTCTCAGCTCCAACAGAAATGAAAACGCATATCACCATCAACCACACTATCCCAGAAAATAAAAGGCAACGGCAACACTAACATACAAAAGAATATCAGTTAAAGGATGAAAATCACCTGGTCACCATCTTGCTGACCGTCATCTACTGGCCCATCCAGATCTTCCAGCTCCATATCGAAGATGCATTTGGTGAAATCCTCATTTAAGATTTCATCCCATGCAATGTCTACCTAAGAAGCACAAGCACAAGAAGAAAGTTAAGTTAGTGCAACAACTTCTACACAGTGACCGAGCGAATCTTCAATTTCAAACAACTTACATCCAGATCTATCAGCCAATCCATAATTGCCACAAGCATAGTTCTCCCAACAAGACCACCAATTGCTCCACCCTCGAGTTTTAACATGTTCTCCACATATGCCATGATGAACTTCAGGTAAAGTAAAAAACATGGATAACAATTTAGGAGCTTTCAGCAATAAGGAACACAACACAGAAGAAATAGATTACCAACACAAGGTTCACTAATTCAAAAAAATGTCACTAGGACCAGAACATTCAATAAGCTTCATAGTGGAAGAATCTTCTTTGTAAACAAAAGCATGAATCTGCACTTACTGGTTCCTTTGTGTAATTGATTGGCATCTTCTGCATCTTCTCCTTTACTATCTTCTCAAGTCTCAAGGGGGAGAGAGGAACTAACTCTGCAATGTCTATTAAAGTTGAATGGATACGATCAATGACTTGGCCCTTTCGTAGAATGCCACGTGGCTGATTCATCAATGATATGAATGAAGGAGGAGGCACAAAATTGTTCACAAGCATTTCCAGGCACAAATCAACATACTGCCCACCGGATGTAGCCTACAGCATAGGAGAAGACTGATGATCATAGATACAATTAGACACAAGCATGGAAGATTGCATCACTAAAGCCACATACCAAGGATATAAGTAATTCCATCAAAGCATCCATTACATCAGTCCCATAGTTCCACATGCTCATTCCTAAAATCTGGAGGCGAACAAGACATTTGAGTATACAATCTTACCGACCTCTATTCTTATTTAAAAGATGCAGACTGTTAATACAGCTATTTAGAACTTACAGATGAAAGAAGACTTTGATGGTGAACAATGTCTAGACAAGAAACTGATCCTGACAAAGCTTTTAAACATGTCTGAAATGCAAACACCAAATGAAATGAAAATTAAAACATGAAGCATAAAAACCACCACAAAAAGTGATTGCAAGTGCAATCTCCAAGGAAAACATACCACCAGTAGGGCCACCTCCTCAGGTACAAGGCGTTCCTTACAGTGCATAACCCCAACAAGCTGATTATATTTGTCTGGATCACCCTAATACACGTAACATTCAGCTATAAAATTCACTCTGCAGTGCTATAACAAATATATGGAAACTATAAAGAAACGCAATTCATAAAAGTTGCATTGCACAAGATGCACCATTGAAAATAGCAACTAGGAAGGTACAGACAATTCACATCTGTGAAGATGTTTGCCAGGAAAAAAAAAAGTGAAGCACAAAAAAAATCAGTAATTTAAGCAAAAAGAAATGAAAACGTTTGGCTGGCAAGTGCTTGCTGAATATCAATGAGAGAAGTGTGCCAGGAAAGTAAATAAAGTGTAACAGACAAAAAACAATCAGTTATTTAAGCACAAGGAATAAATGAAAACATTTCGCTGGTAAGTGCTTGCTGAATATAAATTAGAGAAGAAACTTCTCACTCACCACCACCAGTCTTCCTCCCTCCCCCCCCCAAAAAAAACCCGACCAAAAAAAAAGAAAAGGAAAAATATAGGAGTAAGAGAGGGACAGAAGAGAACATGTCTAACTAACCACTTCTACGTCCATTCAGAACTAAACAGTTAAAACACCACGTCAGATGCATAATATTCGAACCTGATCCTTCCTTCTTCTCAATTCGATAAACATCACCTTCACAAAAGCCCTCCCAATTTTCCCTCTATTTTCTATCTAAAGTCAAATTCATGCAAGGCTTATGCACCTCACCTCATCAATCTTTTTCTAACCGAGAAATCCTCGAGGACCAGCTTGGAGCACAGTTCATACTCAGTAGATTATGGGTCCGTCCCTATCTGATGTGACAATTTCTTAGTTTTATCTTCCACTATTATAATAATACCTTGCTCAAACTCCCAAAAAAGGTATCTAATCAAACTTTCAGCTATTAATCTCCAAGGAAGACAACCAAGGTCAATCAATCTGGAGCACCTATGCTTGTCTTCAAGCAAACATTTGAAATAGTCATCTTAGCAGGAAAGATACTTCTCCTCTTATTTTTTGATGAGTAACTTAGCCAAAATAAACAATGAGAAACAAAGGGTTACGGCGAAACAAATTCAATTTGTTGATTCATACAGTTCAAACTTGATTTCCAATGCAGTGGCATGGGCATCCAAATCCATCCCAAAGCAATTATCAGTGTATAATTTTATTTTTTTTCAAAATATGTTTTTTTAGAGACCAACCTGGAGAGCAGATTTAAGGGCACCTCTAACATGATAGAACAACTCTGTATCCGTAATCTCAACATTCTCCATCACAGCATAGCCTGCCTGCTCAGCTGGTAATACCATTCCCATTATGTTTGATAATGTTGAATATTGCCGAAATTTCCTCTGAAACATCATCATGTGGAAAAGCCCTTATCAGCAACAAAAAAAGGTTCTATAGTAACCAGCCATAGACCCCTATCACTCATCAAAATTCTTATTCAATAAAAGAAACAGCTCAAGACTGTTTATTAAAAGATATCTATCAACAAACAACAGCACATACTGAGAACCATATCACGAATTACAGAACTATAAAATGGTATAAGTTCACAGCTATTACTTTAATCTTTATGGAAATTTTATAATCATAAAGATGTTCCATTACCAGTGACTTCAAGAAAATGCTACACCAAAGATAGAATTTTTAGTCTTAAAACCACGTTAAGCTTTTCAAATTTTAACTTGTTATCCGCATAGATGCAAAAAATTGCTGAGCCATTGTCAACTCAAGCAAGAAAGCACCAGTCTTTCTCAGTACAAACCAGCAATAATACCCATCTGGAACGAGTATACAAATTAGTCCTATTCAATCAACGAATCAGCAATTTGATGGTTGCACAAATAAAAGGCTTTTACAGAAAATTGATTTTATCGAATATCCGATTAGTGCACGGTCACAAATTCCGGCCAGTATATTAACTAGTAAAAACCCATGGGAACCTAAGATATTGGAGTTAAGCTTCTTTGGAGCCTGGGAGAACACAGAATATTATAGTCCAATTCACCAAATAGTCGAGTTTTTCAGTAAAATAGCTGCAAACTAAGTTATAATGAGTTTAACTTAATATATTTCACAAAATCGACTCACTTAAAATCCAAAACAGATAAAAGTGTTTATACTTAGCATGATTTGATAACCTAAAACGAGGATAATAAACTTCTAGAACCAATAAAAAGAAAGAGAACTGAGACTTCACGTCTTACCCTAACTAAATATTAGCACTCTTTTGTGGACTTTATATTCGTGTATGAGAATAATTCAAAAAAAATAATAAGATGGTCGTGAGACAGATAAACGCTAATCTGCAGAGGAAGTGAGAGAGAAAGAGGAGCATACATTTCGATTACGCCGGAGAAGGAGAAAAATGAGGAATTCGGCGCCGGAGGATACGGAGAAGCAAAAGCGGCGGCTGAAGGAAAGTTCACTTTGGTTTATTTCAAGACTCCCCGGTATAGACGTGAATTGTTTGGGCCGATATTGGCCCATGATGCTCCGAAAGGATTTTTTTTGGGAGGGGGGTGTGGGGTTTACATATTTAGGCCTCATTTGTTTTTTTTAAGATTAAGACGTCTGAATGTAAATACACATCTTAATATCAAGATGTGTATTAAGATTAAGATATCTGAATCTGAATACACATCTGAATATATTAAGATGTGTATTAAGATTTGAATAGAAATAATTAAGACTGTTTGATTTTTAACATCTGAATGTAAAATATTATTTGAAAATTAATAAACATAAAAGTCAAATGAAATAACTAATCTTATATTCTATCAATAAAATATATAGTTTTTTTTCAAAATATGATAGTTGTTGGTGGTGATGGCTAACGGGTGAATGCCGACTGGAGGCGGTGGTTGGTGGTAGTTTTGGTTGATGATGGTGGTTCATGCTAGTAGCTAGTAGTGATTGGTAGTGGTGACGATTATGATTGAGGATGGTGGTGGTGGTTGGTGATAGTTAATAATGGCGGGTGGTGGTAGTAGTTGTGACTGAGGAAGATGGTGGGTGGATAGTAGTAGGTTATAATGATGGGCAGTGTCGACTGTGGTTGTTGATAGTGATGGGGTGGTCAGTTGTTGATGGTGATTGTGGTTGTTGATTGTGATGGGGTGATCAGTTGTGGTAGTTGAGGTGGATGAGTGTTGATTGTGGGTGAGAATGATGGTGGTCGGAGTAGTGGGGCTAGTGGGTGGTGATGGTCGATAATGGTGGCGGCTATGATTGAGAATGATGGTGGCGTAGTGGTAGTGGAGGTGGTGGTGGTGGGGTAGTGGTGGTGGTTGAGTATGGTGGTGGTAGCGGCATGGTGGTAGTTGATAATGATAGGAGGTGGCGGTAGTTAATAATGAATATGTGATAACATCTTAATAAAATTAAGTCTTTGTTATAGATCTTAATCATATAGACCTATTCAGACTCATTAAGTGGCTGTGAAGTAAAAAAAATAAACATGCTTAATGATTAAGATCTGAATAATTGGATGATGGTGGCGTAGTGGTAGTGGAGGTGGTGGTGGTGGGGTAGTGGTGGTGGTTGAGTATGGTGGTGGTGGCGGCATGGTGGTAGTTGATAATGATAGGAGGTGGCGGCAGTTAATAATGAATATGTGATAGCATCTTAATGAAATTAAGTCTTTGTTATAGATCTTAATCATATATACCTATTCAGACTCATTAAGTGGCTGTGAAGTAAAAAAAAATAAACATGCTTAATGATTAAGATCTGAATAATTAAGATTCAGACTTTAAAAACAAACGCACTTAATGTCTGAGATCTGAATGATTAAGATTCAAACCTTCATCATGTACAAACAAACGAGGCCTTAATAGCTCTCGTTTGGAGTAAAAAAGCCACTTTTTAAAATAGTATTAATGCTGATCAAAAGTAACCACTAATCTATTAAACTTAATATGCAAAGACGGTGTTACCCTTTTTTCTATCTATTTTCCTTCCCATACCCTCTATCAAAATTTCAAAACTTTGATCGATCACATACTCCAAATATATCAACTGATACCAACTGGTTTAATGCAAATAATCTGAATTTCTAAGACTGAATTCGAATAATCTCATCCTTTTGAGTAGGAATTGGAAGGTGACCACTCTTCACTAGTGTAAACTCAAAACCCAAATCCTTTAGCTTTTGGTTTGAGAATTTATACGATTTTACCCTTATAATTAATTCTAAACAAAAATTAAATAAGATATAAACATAAGATGTTAACAAAGAAAAAGACAAGGAAAGGGAAAGAAAAAGACAGGAAAATTAAGGACAGGTAGTCCTTAACTTAGAGTTAGAAGCACAAAAATTAAGGACATGTAGTCCTGAACTTAGAGTTTCAAGTTCAAAAATAAGGATATGTAGTCCTGAACTTAGAGTTACAAGTTCAAAAGTTAAGCCAGGCAGTCCTAAACTTATAGTTACAAGCTCAAAAACTAAGGACAAGTAGTCCTTAACTTAGACTTACAAGCTCATAAATTAAGGATAGTTAGTCTTGAACTTACAATAACAAGCTCATAAGTAAAGGACACTTGAACCTGAACTTAGAGTTGGATGTTCAAAAATTAATAACGCTTGGTCCTTAACTTAGAGTTACAAGCACATAAATTAAGGGCAGTTAGTCGTTAACTTAGAGTTACAAGCACATAAATTAAGGACAAGTTATGATGACCCAAAAGGTCATCCCGTGTAATATTAGCTAAATTTGTGTTTCGAGGCCGTGAAAACCTCCTTATATCTTACCTTGATTTGCGTGCGCAACCCGAGCGTGTAGCCGGGAGCCGTTATGTAAAAATCGATAAAAATGATATTTTTGTGTTGAAATTTGAATAAAGCTGACTTTAGTGAACCTTTTTGGTAAACGGACCCGGACCCGTAATTTGACAATCCCGGAGGGTCCGTAGGAAAATATGGGACTTGGGAGTATGCCCGGAATCGAATTCCGAGGTGCCAAGTCCGAGAAATGAATTTTCGAATAAAATTATTTTCTGAAAAATATAAAGGTTTTTAAAAATGAGATTTGATGTGAAACCTGTGTTATCGGGCCCGTATTATGGTTCCAGAGCCCGAAACAGGTTCAATATGATTATTATGTGTTATCGGTTAAATTTGGTAAGAAATGAACTCAGTTTGAGGTGATTCGGACTAAAAATGGAAAAAAATTTAGATGTTTTTGAAGTTTAAAGGAATTTCATTGATTTTGAGGTTTAACTCGATCTTTATGATGTTATTTCGGCGTTTGATTGCTTGAATAAGTCCATCGTATGTTTTTGAAGTTGTGTGTATATTTGGTTTGGAGCCCCGAGGGCTCGGGTGTGTTTCGAATAGTTGTCGGGGTGTTTTGAACTTAAAATTTATGGTGTTTTGGTCAGCTGCTGGTGTCTGGTGAATTGCTCTATGCTATCGCATAGGTATAGTTGCGATCGCATAGCTTTGTGAAGGGGGGAGTAGTCAGGTACACTGTGTGATCGCATAGGTGGGCATGCAATCGCACATGGGCGTAGGTGAGCTGGGGGGCTGGCAAATGCACTATGCGATCGCACTTGTAGACCCGCGATCGCGTAGCTTAAGTTCCATTACACTATGTGATTGCACCCTTAGTTTCGCGATCGCATAGACCAAAAATCGCCCAGTCATTTTAAAACCCCAAAACAGAATACTTACACGGGACTTAACCCATTTTCTCAAACTTCTTCTTCCTCAACCCTCTTTGGCGATTTTGGAGCACCTTTTCCACCATAGCCTCACAGGTAAGTAATCCTAACTTCATTTTCTTCCATTTTCATCAACTATGATTAGATTCTAGGCCTAAAATCATGGAATTAAAGGGTAGAAATTGGGTTTTTGGGTAGAGTTAGGGCTTTTTGGATTTTTGGGGATTTGACCTCATTTTGGGATCGGATTTCAAAACAAATTGTATATTTGGGCTCGTGGGGGAATGGGTGATCGGGTTTTGGTCCGAACCTCGTGTTTGGACCAAGCGGGCCCGGGGTCGAATTTTGGAAATTTTGGAAGAATGTTGGAAAATCTATAATTAGGCTTTGGGAATGAATTGTTGAATAATTATTGATATTATTGAGTCGATTATGTCTAGATACGATTGTTTTGGAGTCGGATTCGGGAGGAAAAGCGGTGGTAGAGGCTTAATTTGCATTCTTGGAGCCGAGGTAAGTGTTTGGCCTAACCTTAGCTTGAGGAAATAGGTATTGAGTCCTAATTGTTACGTGTTTATTCCATGTTCAATGTATAGGTGAGGTGACGAGTACTTATATGTTGTTATCAAGCATGACCGCGAGTCGGAAATTTGCAATTATATAATATTGTTTGGCTTTTACTATGTTTATGGGTTTAATATCAATTTTGATAACTATTCATTTGGTGGAAATTCGTAGATGTAGGTATTTTCGAGTAGTTGATCAGTTGAGGAACATTATGTTGGATTATACGCATGTGTATGATTGGTTATAGGTGTGTCCCTTGCCGGGACGGTATTATTCTTATTGATTATTCCGTGCATTTTAAGGTTTCTTGTTTGTTGATTTCCATGCCAGCTGTTGTTTTATGTTATTATGCACGAGGGGGTATTCCGTGCCATGTTTATGTTGTTTACGCACGAGGGGACATTCCGTGCCGTGATTGTGATGTTTATGCACGAGGGGACATTTCGTGCCATGTTTATGTTGTTTATGCACGAGGGGACATTCCGTGTCGCGATTGTGATGTTTATTGCACGAGGGGACATTCCGTGCCATGTTTATGTTGTTTATGCACGAGGGGACATTCCGTGCCATATTTTTATATTGTTATGCACAAGAGGACATGATGTGCCGTATTATGCTAAGAAAATGCACGAGGGGACATGTTGTGCCGTATTATGCTAAGAATATGCACGAGGGGACATGTCGTGCCGTTTCTCTTAACTGTATAATTCGTGTTGTCAATTCCCGTTATTATTTTTGGATATTTGGACTGTTGCTTCATTCCGTCATTTCAGTATTTGTTATCCCTTTTCCTTAGCATGTTTCCCCCGTTATTGTACTTACTGTTTATTTCTTGTGGTTAGTTCATGTTATATCTTATTTAAACTACACAGATGATATTATTTGTCGTGTCCTAGCCTTGTCACTACTTCGCCGAGGTTAGGCTCGGCACTTACTCAGTACATGGGGTCGGTTGTACTGATGCTACACCTGCACTTCTTTATGTTGTGCAGATTACGGAGTCGGGCCCAACGGACATTGAGCGAGGGAGTATCCTCCAGTCCACGGTTACACCGAGGTAGTCCTGTAGGCGTCCGCAGTATTTGGCGTCACCTCTTATCCTTTTTCTCATTTTCTGTCTTATCCTGTAATTCCAAGATAGTTGTATTCACTTATTTCAAACCATTATTTTTAGAAAAATCTTAGACTATTCGTGAGATTGTGATACCGATTTCTGGGGTGTAATTGAGGAAGTTTTTATGAGATTCATCGTTCAAATTCTTGAATTTAGTAGTCTTACGCATTCTTTAATCATACTTGTTATAGTTATTATTGTTATTTCAATTGTAAACAGGTAAACTTAACCAAAAAGTTTGCTTGTCTAGCGGGTTCAACGTTAGATTGCCATCACTGCCTGAAGGTGGGATTTCGGGTCGTGACAAGTTGGTATTAGAGCACTAGGTTGCCTAAGTCTCACAATTCATGGACAAACTTGTAGAGTTTGAGGGATCGGTACGGAGACGTTTGTACTTATCCCCAGAGGCTGCAAAGTTAGGAATAACTTCACATTTCTTCTTCTCTGTCGTGCGGTTTGAATTCTAAATGCTAACTGATTTTCTATTCTATTCTCTCGCAGATGGCGAGAACGCGTGCTTCCTCATCTACCGATCAGCAACACGATCCTCCTGTTGCAGCTCCCACGAGGGGCCGAGGACGAGGCCAAGACCGTGCTAGAGGATGAGGCAGAGCCAGGGCTCAGCCCAGAGTAGCAGCACCAGTAGAGGACCCACAGGTAGACTTTGCCGGTGAGATTCCTGCTCAGGCAGCTCCAGTTGGACCAACTCCGGTCCCAGAGGGGTTCATTGCCACCCCAGTTCTTTAGGACGCTCTGGTCCGTTTAGTGGGCATTATGGAGAGCGTGGTTCAGGCCGATCTCCTTCCTACTGCACCAGCCGTCTCTCAGGCTGGGGGAGGGTCCCAGACTCCTGCTACCCGCACACCAGAGCAACTAGCTCCTCAGTTCCAGACTCCAACACCTCAGGCAGCTGGAGCATGATGCTTTAGACTTCAATACCACACAAGAATATAGGTTACTTTGTGTGGTACCCAATTTTCAAGTGCTGTCTCAGTAGAAGAACCTGGTTCTTCTTCTGTTCCAACTATTACTGTTGCGGAATAATAAAAAGCAGTAAAGTAAAAAAACAAAGATTTTTACGTGGAAAACACCTGACTCTAAAGGTGAAAAAACCATGACCTACTCCTTAGTAGGATTTGCTCAACTATTCACTAAAAACTCTGAGCCAAACAGACTTACAAAATAAACTCTTTTGTAATCCTAAGGATTAACTCTAACCCTTTGTAGTAACTAGCCCCTAGCTAATTTCTACACACCTCAAGTTAACTCTAACTTGATCAATACGTACCTATTCCAATTGCTTCTACGAAAGCTGAAAGATACAATATTAAAAACTCCTACTACAATCAAGTAGACTCATAAACAATCAGATGGAACTGGTTCTTCTAGTTGAATTGTAGCATTTGTATCGCGCAATGATTCTGCTAGCAAAAATTAACTCTGGGAATTTTGCTTTCAGACTTTGATTCACTTCAGCTTTGTGTGTCACGAACTCCAGCAGAAATACATCAAGTATTTATAGAGTCAGTCGTTGAGCTTGTCTTCCAATTCCAGTTCAACTCAACCTGGGTGAATCAATTCGAACCAAACTCAACTTCCTTTCTTTTGTTACTTTCCTGCTGAATTCGACTTCAATTAATCAGATCAGTTTGCAACCTTTTCGCATTAGGAGACAATCTCTTGGTTTATTGATATTTCTTATTCAAAACATCTCCTACGCATATACAGTTCATGTTCCAGCTCGTCAATTCACGATGTGTGCTCTGATCGACCTAGTTCAACTGGTCACCCTTCGTCAATCTTCAAAACTATGCAGTGACATGGGTCAACAAATTCTCCCTTTTTGATGATGACAAACTTTGTGCTTAATCCTGTATACACTTCAAAGAACTTTGTATGGTTTTGAGCAATAATCATAGAGAATCCAGGTTCATTAGGTTATAAATATCACACATCTTTATATTTTGAAAAGTTCAGCACACTATCTTCCCCCTTTTGGCATCATCGAAAAGTTTGCAAAATGATATACTTGCCAGTTTTATTAATTATTACTCATGGCCATTGAGGCAACTGCAGGTGCAAAACATGATTAATCAACACAAGAAACCAATAAATGTTAGTTAACTCAAAAATTGAGACAAGTCAATAACTAAAAGCAAACTTCATTGATAAGGAACGATAATCAATCGCACACAGAAAAACAAAAACAACTAACCATGAGCAAAAGAAAATAAAAAGAGCTAGAACTGATAACTGGTCTTAAGATGGTTTAAGGAAGTTCTAAGAAGCCTAAGGATGGGAAGGTGCAGTGGAGGTTGTGGACTTGGATTGTAGGAGAGACAACATCTGCTGAAGAACACCTTCATTCTTTTCTTTCTCCTTTGCTAATTCAGCTCTAAGAGCATCCCGCTCTTCTTCAACCTCAATCACACGAGACTTTAAGCGAAGGATCTCCATATCCTTAATCTCATTTTCTTGCACCAAAATTCTAACATTGTTGTTGACAGGTTGCTTCCTAGATGAACCAGGTTCATCCCCAGGAACATTGACATTGTAGTCACATGTAAGCAAAGTTTTCTTCCCAAAATAATCTTTGGCCGTAGCCATCTCAGCCTTCTTTACCGGAACCCCAAGATGTGCAAGCACTTCTTTCAGCATGAAGCCATAAGGAATTGCGTGTGCCTTGGTTCCGTTCACCACTCTGTCAAGGAGTTGGATGATAAAAGCTGGCCAAGTGATTTGTTTTCCCCTGTACAAGCATTCCATCAATGTAAGATCCATATAATTTTCCATATGCCTTCTTTCTTGTCTAGGCAGTAGGAACTTAACGACGAACTCAAAGAGTAGCTTGTGCTCAGGCTTCATCTCACTCTTGTAAATCGGTCGGGGTTCAACCTCCTTCTCACTATCACTAAAGAACCTGGTGATGTCGATTGCCGAGGCCATCCCATCTAGACAAAGCCATCTCTGTCTTGTATAGTCCTCATAGCCCTCAACTGGTATGTTAAGAATAACACTCAATTCTTTTACATCAAAGGAAACCTAAATTCCTTTGACCATAAACGTGACCCTGCCTTCCTTGACACTTGCATTCCCCATAAACTCTACCAACTCTACTCTTGCCAGCATGCCTTCCATGCGAAGGATCAGGTCCTTCCAGCCTTGTACCTCCAGAGTTTCCATAAGATACTGCATACCAGGCTCTTCTAAATCCTTCACCAGCTTTCCCTTTAGCATTGTTCTTTTTCCAAACATGGTAACCCTGTCATTCACCACCCCAATTTCCTTCTCCTCTTCTCCGCTCCAGTCTGCATCATCATCATAAACAACTTTAACTTTCTTTGGCTTGGCCCTGGTCTTCTTAACAGATTTTGTTGGTGCGACTGACATCCTAGCTGACTTCTTTGAAGAAGCCTTAGCCTTTGTGCATTTTGGGGTCTCAGCCACACCTGGAGCAGGTTGCTCTTCCTGTTGGACCATGTCCAACCCAGTTTCTTCCATTTCAATAGCCTCAACAGGCTCTCCAACTTTTGCTTTTCCTTTTGTTGCTCTCTTCTTCTTGCTCTCCTTCAGAGCCTTTTCCAATTTTCTTCTTCTTCTCTCACAGTGCTACGAGTAGCTCTAACTTTTGGAGCAGAAACACCAGCAACGTCATAAATTTTCCTTTTCTTTGAAGGAACTGAGTTAGTTGCCTTCTTGGGTTTCTGACTCCTTCTTCTCTTGGGGTTATAAGACTCCCCCAGCTTTCTCAACCTTTCTGCCTATGTTTCATCTCCCGATGAACCAAGTTCATTTATAGCTTTCTTCAGACTTGCAAGACCTGCTGCAACTTCCTCTACTATACTTCCCCCTAAATCAGTGACTTCTTCTCCCATAGTTTCATGAATGGGACCACAAATAGCCAACGCGGTACCATCCTCCCTAGATCCCCTCACATCTTCTTCTCCCTCTCTCTCTAGAATTCTTTCTGTTCTCCCATCCTTCTTCCTTCCAGAGATTTCGACATCAATAACATACCCTACCAACACGAATCTTTTATCAGTAGAAGTAAATTCAGAGTCGACTTCAAGATTACCTTTTTCAGAACTGGTTGAACCAGGTGCTTCCTTCTTATTAGATGATTTAAATGATTCACTTGATGAATCTGACTTAGTACTTTTGTCTGCTTTGATAAGATCCTCCAAGAATTTTTCCCTATCCCCAGAAGCAACAGATTTCCGGGCAAGAACTTTAACTCAACGATTCTTGGGGGACAGGATTAGGGCTTGGAGTGGGTTCAAGAACGGGTGTATTTTCAGGGGGTGAGGAATTAGATGAGGAAGCTGGTGGAGGTGAAGACATTTTTTTTCTGTTGAGAGGAAAGGACGAGTTTTGCAGGTTTTGGGTAGTGTATTATGAGTTAACCTTGGTTGAAGGAAGCTTTATGAATAGAGGAGTAATGATTACCTTTTATAACATATGGCCATTAATTTTACAACGGATAAAAAATTAATTTAAGTGGAAATCTAATGTTGTAGGAGTGTCATTGATTTGACGGTTGAGAGTCTCCTATTTCTAGGCTAATTGAGTGTTGATGTGACTCCTTGGAACGGGTTCATTTATGGATTAGTACAGAGAATTAGTAATGAACCAAATATAGATAGAATCCTGCTCATGTGTGACTGTAATTAAATTACTATATGGAGAAGAGTACGTACCTCATCAGTCAGATGAATCATTATAGATGAACCAGGTTCATCCTGTTTGAAATCTTTAAATTGCCTCAATTTACAAGGATAGATAAATATTATTAGTATCCAGGGAATCATATTAATACATGGCACAAGAGTATGGCAATAAAGACATGATGCTGAGCAATTATTAGTCTGGTTAAGTACCTAATTAAACTTTTCTAGCCAAATTTATTTATTTTTCATCAGGTGATCTTAATCATCCCTAATTCAAGCCTGTTTCTCTCAAAATTCTCCCTACTAAGTGCTTTACTGAATATATCAGCAATTTGATGATCAATACACAAAATTCGATTGAGATCATTCCTTTTTCATAGTTATCCCTTAGAAAATGGTGTCTAACATCTATGTGCTTAGTCCTTTTGTGATGAAACGGGTTCTTCGTCATACTAATAACACTAGTGTTATCACAAAATATAGGAATGCATACTACATCAATACCAAAGTCCATGAGTTGTTGTTTAATCCATAACAACTGGGCACAATATGAGGCTGCAACCACATATTCAGCCTCAGCAGTAGACAAAGCTACTGAATTTTGTTTCTTGTTAGCCCAAGACACAAGGCATGAACCCAGAAAGTGAGTCATACCTGAAGTACTTTTCCTGTCAACCAGGAATCCTGCATAATCAGCATCAGCATATCCTACAAGATCAAAATTACTACCTTTAGGATACCAAAGGCATAAATCAGTGGTGCCTTTCAAATATCTCAAAATTTTCTTTACTGCAGTGAGGTGGGAATCCTTTGGATTTGCCTGAAACCTAGCACATAATCCTACACTAAACACAATATCAGGTCTGCTGGCAATGAGATACAATAGAGACCCAATCATCCCTCTATATAACTTCTGATCAACAAATGAACCAGGTTCATCCATATCCAATTTTGTAGTTGTGTTGATAGGAGTGTCTATTTCTTTTGAGCCTTCCATTTTAAACTTCTTGAGCAATTCTTTCACATACTTTTGTTGGTGGATCATTGTTCCATTTGAGTTTTGTTTAATTTGCAGTCCTAAGAAAAAGTTTAGCTCACCCATCATGTTCATCTCAAACTCACTTCCCATTAGCATAGCAAATTCATTGCTCAATTTCTCATAAGTCACTCCGTATATGATATCATCCACATATATTTTCACAACCAGAAGATCCTTACCTTTTTCCCTTAAGAACAAGGTACTATCAATTTTGCCTCGTTTGTACCCATGTTCTAGCAGAAATTTTGATAATCTTTCGTACCATGCTCTTGGTGCCTGTTTGAGACCATATAGAGACTTGTCGAGTTTGTATATGTGGTCAGGTGATTCCTTGCTTTCAAAGCCTGGAGGCTGCTTGACAAATACATCTTTCTTCAGATAGCCATTTAGAAAGGCACTCTTAATATCCATCTGATGAAGAGTGAATTCCATGCGTGCAGTAAATGCTATAAGAAGTCTGATTGCCTCCAGTCTTGCCATAGGGGCAAAGGTCTCATCATAGTCAATTCCTTCTTCTTGACTATATCCTTGAACAACTAATCTTGCCTTATTCCTTGTAACAGTTCCATCCTCATCGAGCTTGTTCCTGAAGACCCATTTGGTGCCAATTACAGATCTATCCAATGACATGGGTACCAAATGCCATACTTGACTTCTTTCAAACTGATTCAGCTCTTCTTGCATGACATTTACCCAATCAGCATCTTGTAGGGCTTCCCCGATGTTCTTTTGTTTGATCATGGATAGAAAGACATCAAATGCACACAGATTTTTCAACGATGATCTTGTCTTGATTCCATATGCCAAATCTGTTATGATGTTCTCAAGAGGGTGAGAACTCTGATATCTATGTGGCTTAAGTACCAGTTGTTCATTCCTAGATGATTCCATGATGTCTTGTTGCTGTAGAGCAGGATCAGGGCCAGGTTGCATACGTTGAGTTCCCCCTATCATGATGCTTAGGGTAGTTGAACCTGGTCCATCACCTGCTCCACCTTTTATGCTTGCTTCAGTGTGATCACTGCTTCTTACCAGTCCAAACTCCTCATCTTCAGGTTCATGTCTCTCAGCAAGAATGTTAGTTTCATCAAACAACATGTATACTTTCTTCTACACACGTAGTTCTTTTATCATACACTTTATAAGCTTTACTATGTGATGAATATCCCATGAATACTCCCTCATCACTTCTGGGGTCAAAGTTTCCTAGGGAATCTTTGCCATATTATGCACAAAACACTTGCAACCAAAAGCCCTAAAGTGGGATATGTTGGGCTTTCTCCCTTTAAGTAATTCATAGGGAGTTTTCTCTACTAGAGGTCTAGTCATGCATCTATTGATTATGTAGCAAGCAATATTTATTGCTTCAGCCCAGAAGCTGTGAGGTAGTTTGCTAGACAGGAGCATGGTTCTTTCCATGTCTTCAAGAGTTCTGTTTTTCCTTTCAACAACCCCATTTTTCTGTGGGGTTCTAGGAGCAGAAAAATTATGATTAACACCATGTTCATCACAGAACTCAACAAAATTAATATTCTCAAATTCAGTACCCTGGTCAGATCTTATTGATGCCAATTGATGTCCCAATTGATTTTTAGTTTTCTTGAAAAATGAGGTGAACATATCAAATGCTTCATCCTTAGATGCCAGGAATAAGGTACAAGTGAACCTTGAAAAATCATCAACTAGCACCATCACATATCTCTTACCACCTCTACTTAAAGTTCTGATAGGACCGCATAGATCCATATGAACCAGTTCCAACGTCCTGGTGGTACTGACTATTTTCTTACTTTTGAAAGAGGACCTTACCTGCTTCCCCCTGGCACATGCCTCACAAACTTTGTCTTCCTTGAACTTAATGTTAGGAAGTCCTACCACTAAGTCCTTAGAGACTAGTTTGTTAAGCTGAGTTAGACTTGCATGACCAAGTCGTTTGTGCCACAGGAGGGGATCACTGTCCAACACACTTAGACAAGTGAGTTCATTTTCAGACAGTGTGGACAAGTCTATGACATAGATGTTATTCATTCTTTTTCCCTGCAAAACAATCTTGTCAGTAAGCAGGTTAATCACAAAACATTTTGTGGAAGTAAAAGCAACCAGGTTATCTCTGTCACATAGTTGTGATACACTGATCATACTGTATTTCAAGCCATCAATTAGATACACATGTTCAATAGATCGTGTATCATCCTTACCTACCTTACCAACCCCAATGATTTCACTTTTCTTCCCGTTTCCAAAGGAGACACTTCCTCCTTTTAGACTTTCAGGTGAAAGGAACTGTTCCATGTTCCCAGTCATATGCTTTGAGCAGCCACTATCCACGTACCAAAGCTAGTTGCCTCCTCTCACTTGAACCTACAAAAGGAATCAAAGGTTAGTTTTAAGAACCCAAACTAGTTTGGGTCATATTATATGAGAGAATGGATGAATCAAATTTTTCCTGGCCCAATTTGGCAGCCAGTTTTTTTCTTTTACAAACCTCTCATTTTTTCGACTGGCATGCTCTTTTGCAGTACACTCATATTTGTAGTGTCCCGTCTTACCACAATGGGTGCATATTTTATTCTCTGCAAGAGTGAAATACTTGTTTTTGGGATCCCACTTGGGCAGTTGGCTTCCAAAGCCAATCCCTGTCCTGTTGCTACTATGATTCTCTTGAAGCCATATCAGGGCGTCATAAGATTTATTCCATTTACAGGTTCTATCTAATGNTTCAAGAGGATGAACCTGGTTCAACAAGTCAGTGTTTTTCTTTTCAGATTCACTGACTCTGATTTCCAGGTTTATGCATTGCAAATTCTTTAGATAGTTGATCCTTCTCTTTGGTTGTTTCCTTAGAATCATCTATGAAATCAAGTAGCAACTCAGAGAGTTTTTCCTTAGATAGGAACTTTACTTTATTTTTAAGATGAGAGATACTTACCTCTAGTTCTTCATGTGATTCCTTGTCAGATTCTCCAATTACCATGAACGCCTGATCTTCAGTCTCCCCATCTTCTGATTCTTCATCTGAACTTTCCCCCCAAGCAGCAACCATAACCTTTGTTTTGTTTGTCTTGGGTTGAACATGTTCCTTCCTCCTGTTCCTTCTCTCATATATTTCCCTTTTCCACTCTACTTCCCACCGAGGACAGTTTTTAATGAGATGGTCAGTCTTACCACATTTATAGCATCCCTCGTTGGTTGGTCTTTCTGGAGCCTTTGCTTTGTTGTAGTTTCCTCCTCTAGAGATGCCTTTCTTCCTCATGAGAAAGTTTCTGAATTCTTTGGTGATCATGGCCATCTCATCATCTTCCAGATCTGCTCCCTCAGTGATTCTTAGGGCTAGACTCCTCTCCTTCTTTGGACCATCCATCTTCATTGTCTGCCTTCTCAGTTCATAGGCAGTGAGGTTTCCAATTAGCTCATCCAATCTGAGGGTTGCCATATTTTTAGATTCCTGGATAGCAGTGATTTTGCTTTCCCAAGAAATAGGCAAGACCCTTGTTAGGATCTTCTCAACCTTGTCCTCTTCAAGAATGACTCTTCCAAGAGACTTCAGTTCATTAGTCAAGGTTGTGAACCTTGTGTACATCTCTTGAATAGTCTCTCCTTCTTTCATAGTGAAGTTTTCATACTGAGAGTATAGTAGAGTACCTCTTGACCTTTTTACCTGAGGTGTTCCTTCATGGGCTACTTGCAAGGTGTCCCAAATCTCTTTGGCAGTGGTGCAGCTTTGGATTCTGTTGTACTCGTCTGTACCTAGTCCACATACTAGCCATTTTTTGTCCTTTGCATTCTTCTCCCATTTCTTCAGATCCTCAGCAGTGCAATCAGCTCTAGTCTTTGGTATATCTATACCTTCAGCAGTCTTCATCATGGTAGCTAGAGGACCATCAGTGACTATGTCCCAGAGTTCATAGTCTTCTCCAATTAGGTGATCCTTCATCCTATTTTTCCACCATGAGTAGTACTGGCCATTGAAGAGTGGTGGCCTTGCAGTTGATTGACCTTCCCAATTTCCAGGTGGTGCACTCATCTTGATCTTCTCCAAGGTGTTAGCCTTTCAAGGATAACCCGCTCTGATACCAATTGATGTTTTAGACTTCAATACCACACAAGAATATAGGTTACTTTGTGTGGTACCCAATTTTCGAGTATTGTCTCAGTAGAAGAACCTGGTTCTACTTCGTGTTCCAACTATTACTGTTGCGGAATAATAAAAAGAAGTAAAGTAAAAACACGGAGATTTTTACGTGGAAAACACCTGGCTCGAAAGGTGAAAAAACCACGACCTACTCCTTAGTAGGATTTGCTCAACTTTTCACTAAAAACTCTGAGTCAAACGGACTTATGAAATAAACTCTTTTGTAATCCTAAGGATTAACTCTAACCCTTTGTAGTAACTATCCCCTAGCTAATTTCTACACACCTCAATTTAACTCTAACTTGATCAATACGTACCTATTACAATTGCTTCTATGAAAGCTGAAAGATACAATATTAAAAACTCATACTACAATCAACTAGACTCGATAAACAATCAGATGTAACTGGTTCTTCTAGTTGAATTGTAGCCTTTGTATCGCACAATGATTCTGCTAGCAAAATATAACTCTGGGAATTTTGCTTTCAGACTTTGATTCACTTCAGCTTTGTGCGTCACGAACTCCAGCTGAAATACATCAAGTATTTATAGAGTCAGTCGTTGAGCTTGTCTTCCAATTCCAGTTCAACTCTACCTGTGTGAACCAATTCGAACCAAACTCAACTTCCTTTCTTTTGTTACTTTCCTTGCTAAATTCGACTTCAATTAATCAGATCAGTTTGCAACCTTTTCGCATTAGGAGACAATCCCTTGGTTCATTAATATTTCATATTCAAAACATCTCCTAAGCATATATGGTTCATGTGCTAACTCGTCAATTTACGATGTGTGCTCTGATGGACCTAGTTCAACTGGTCACCCTTTTGTCAATCTTCAAAACTATGCAGTGACATGGGTCAATAGAGCAACTCAGTCGGGTTTTGTGGCACAAACAGTTGAGGGGGCAGCTATGTCTGTCGATGCTTTATGGAGATTGGATCAGTTCACCAAGCTATTTCCTACTACATTTACTGGTGCACCATCAGAGGATCCCCAGGATTTCTTGGACAATTGCTATGAGGTTCTTCGAACATGGGCATTGTGGAGTCCAATGGAGTTGATTTTGCTACATTCCGTCTTTCTGGTACAAACAAGACTTGGTGGAGGGGTTTCTATTTGACCAGACCGNGATAGCATGTCGATGCTTTATGGAGATTGGATCAGTTCACCAAGCTATTTCCTACTACATTTACTGGTGCACCATCAGAGGATCCCCAGGATTTCTTGGACAATTGCTATGAGGTTCTTCGAACATGGGCATTGTGGAGTCCAATGGAGTTGATTTTGCTACATTCCGTCTTTCTGGTACAAACAAGACTTGGTGGAGGGGTTTCTATTTGACCAGACCGGTTAGGTCTTCGCCCTTGACTTGGGATTAGTTCTCCAAGTTATTATTGGAGAAGTTTCTACCAGTTACTCAGAGAGAGGGTCTTCGGAGGCAGTTTGAGCGTCTCCACCAGGGATCTATGATTGTTACACAGTATGAGACCAGGTTCATTACTTTGGCCCGACATGCTATCATGATACTCCCCATTGATCGTGAGAGGGTGAGGAGGTTCATTGAGGGTCTAGCTCAGCCTATTAGACTCCAGATGGCCAGAGAGACATGTACTGATATTTCATTCCAGGAGGCGATGTTGGTTGTAAACGCCCACGCAAGTATACGTGATCGTAGCAAGTAATATAATGTTAAATC
>ML408483.1:45405-67389 GCA_005239525.1 Nicotiana knightiana | reverse complement strand
ACATCGGTTGCTTAGCCTTACGTCGCCCTTCCAAAGAACCTCAGGAAGGCGCCGCGTAATAACATACATGATCCAAGTCAAAAACAGCGGATTGTAAAAATTTCTGTAAATATGGAAAGGACAGATTTTAATTAATTTCTTCAGTCCAAGCTGAATGTATCCCACCTCCTTCAGCATGCTTATCCAAGTTTGCTTCATACAAGATTCATTGTAATAATGGAGAACTTAGATTAGCTATTTCGTCATATCTCTTTTTCTCTTGTACTTCTATATAAACACATACAATGAAACCATACGATAAGTGTGTGAAATACATCAAGCATTATATATATATATATATATATTGTCTTCTTAATCTTGGCTTTATACACGAGAGTAACAACTTGTTCGGATGGTTGTTATGTATCGTTTAATAATGTATCGTATAGTATAGTATTGTATTATGCTGTATCGTTTTGATGTATACAATATTTGGATAAATTTGTGTTATTTGTCGTTGTTTAATGATGTCATGCACCAATAATATGAATTATGAAGAATAAATTTGTAATATTATAAAGAAAAAGTAAGCTATGAGAACTCTACAAATATTGCATTAATCCCAAAGACTGCAGTACCTGAAAATGCAAGCCAATATAGGCGTATAGCTTGTTGCAATGTCCTATATGAGGGTATATCAAAGCTGATGTGCAATAGACTTGAAGATGCTATGTAATTGTGGCTGAAAATCGGTCTGCCTTTGTACAAGGTAGATCCATGGTACATAATGTTCTGATTTGTCATGAATTATTGGGACATTATAGGAGGAAGACTACACCAAGATGCCCGATAAAGATTGACCTCAGGAAAGCCCATGACACGGTAAGCTGGGAGTTCTTGGAGGAAGTACTAAAGGGATATGGATTTCGTGATAGATGTATACAGACCCGCGTGACCTCTCCAACCTTTACTATCGTAGTAAATGGGGACTTTGAAGGAAAAAGAGGACTTAGACGGGGGATCCTATGTCTCCCCTCCTGTTTGTCCTTGTTATGGAATACTTGTCAAGAGTTCTAAAAAGCATGTGTGCCCTTCCGGACTTTGCATTTCATCCTATGTGCAAACAAGTAAAACTCTAACATTTGATATTTGCAGATGATCTTCTGAAAAGCAAACACGTGTTCTGTCAAAAGAGTTATGGAGGCCCTAGCTCATTGTAGTGATGTTTGTGGGCTGGTTGATAATATGGACAAACCAAGCATCTTCATGGCTGGGATTGATAACCAAACTAGGGATCAACTGCTTGATATAACTCGATTTACACTGGGTACTAATATTAGACTTGAGGTCCTATTAGCCGTCCTATTTTCCATTCATAGTATCTGGGGCTCTGCTTTCATCTTCCCCCAAAGTATTCGCAAACAAGTTGATAGGAAATGCTGGGAATATTTGTGGTTGTAGTACAAAAGATTAGTCGCGTGGGAGAGAGTTTGTAGGCCAAAAAGAATATGGGGGGGCTGAATATCAAGAATTGTACAAGTTGGAATATGGCATCTGTTGGTAAGTTACTATGACAATTATCTGAGAAGAAGGATTCTTTGTGGGTAAAGTGTGTGCATGGCTTCTACATGAAAATTGACACTAACATTTCGACTCATAAACCTCCTCAAGAATGCACTGGTGGGGCTGTCTTTAGGTGTATATATGGTTCTGTGAGTTAATGGTATTATTTACATATTTACCAACAAAAAAAAGGTAAGTTATGAGGTAGAATTTTCATATAAATTAGGTAGGATAAAAGATAAAGTAGGGTTATTTAAGGTAGGGTAGATGAGAGAAAAAATAAGGTAACGATGCGACCACGTCAAATCAGTCGTTCCGTAAAGTAACACTTTTCGTCATTATGTTACAACGGATATAGTTATAAGATACAATAAAATTTAAGTAACAATATCAAAACAAAAATTGTATTTAAAGTACAATACAATAAATAGGACAGATAAAAACAATCCAAACAAGCTGTAAGTATATATTTTTAAAACAAACATAAGTTCCAAGAAAAATAATGCGCTTGACTAGCAAAACCTAGTACTTAGAGAACTTAAGATAAAATTTGACATCACTAAAACTGGAAAAGGAAAATCACATAAAAGGGGGTCTTAATGCACTAATGGAACGAGATGAATAGAAAATATCAGACAACACAAGCAAATGAAAGAGACATATATAGCTACAACACTAGCCAGATTCTTCATTTTTCTCCACTTCTATTTTACCATTTTTCTCAGCATCGCCATGAATAAAAGCTTCTTCGTCATCGCTGCTACTTTGCTCTCCATAAATCTTACCATCGTCGTCACTATCATCATCACTATCGTCATCATCATCATCATAGTCGTCTTCATCTTCACCATTATCTTTCTCATTATCATCGTCTTCTGTAACATTATCATCATCATCTCCATGTCCATTATTAGAAGTCTCTCCTTCATCATCACTAGATGTCATTTCGCCATATATCTTTCCATTCCATTCTCCACTATAATCGCTACTTTCTTCATCAGAATCGTCGTCTTCTTCATCTTCATCTTCATCATCATCGTCCTTCATTTCGGTGGAGTCATTGCTTTCAGGCTCTAACGCTGTAGATGTATTATGCTCAACAAGAGGAAACCTACAACAACATGTGATTGAACATGAAGGGAATACTTCTCTACCTAAATAATTAAATTGAATAAAGAAATTACTAAAAACCAATATGTACCTCCTCGTCATCCCAATCAGATTTAGTAACGACCAAAGCCATTCAGTCTGAAAAAAAATAAATCATATCTGATTAACAAATCTACACATGAGAGAAGCAAGATAGTGTTAAGAAAAGAAAAGAAAAACTTAAACAGTTTTAATACATCAACAGTTAGTAAATATACATGAAACCGTTGTGAATTAAGTATTTGATACAAACCAAGCCAACACAACCTAGTATCTATACAATTTTAGGTTTGGCATCACTGAAACTTGAACCCTAAAAGACTAGTCGGGTGCACAAAGCATCTCGCAAGATCCGAGAAGGGCCGTATCAAGGGTGTATGTAGACAACAACAACAACGAACAACAAACCCAGTGTAATCCCATAAGTGGAATCTTGGGGTAATGTGTGCATAGACCTTACTCCTACCTTGTAAAGATAGAGAGGTTATTTCTGCAGTGAAAAAAACCAACAAACAATACCAGCAACAATGTGATAGGGAAGGGTGTTATTAAATGCCTACCCTAATGCGAGTATTAGTGGAGACATCTTTTGAGCCTACCCTAATGATACTTGAAACCATACAATAAAATAAAAACACATAAAGTGTGTGTTTTTATATATATATATATATAAGTAGCATAAATGAATGTATACCATATAGAGGAGAAACACTGAGCAAGACATCTTCTGGGAAACTGATCTTTCTGATTCCATTAATGAAAGTCTTTTAGACTATATTTGTAGAGAGGAGACAAATGGGTGGTTTGTTGCTGGTTGGAGAGCCAGTATTTATATTAGGAGTTTCAGGAATCTATGTTCTGTCTACATAGAGCTATAATATTTTTCCTATGTTTGCTCGAGACAGATTTACAAAATAAATTGAATAGATGAATGATTACTTTAGAAAGTAAAGGAAGAAGATATAAAGTTAAGATTTATCAAAGGAAAAACTATAAATTAATTTTGGATAGTATTTAATATTCTTCTTAAAACATTATTTCTCATTTATGGAATTACTTATTTGGTATCCTCTTCGTTGATTTTGCTTCTAATATTTAATTTGTCACTTAAGGAAGCCTCGGTCTTGGAAGATTGGAGGCAATGTGAAACTGTAATATATGCTTTGTAATTGGAGCATATATATAGTTTCTATGAGTTCACCAACTGGAAAGAGACCTGGTCCTTTACTGGTTCTTTCAGAGTTATAAATAGAGACAGTAAGTAAAAGAAGCACAAGATTTTTACGTGGAAAATCCCAATTCAAGGGAACAAAAATCACGACCTACACTGGTAGGATTTCAACTTCACTAACTTGTAATCTCAGCTATTACAAGCCACTTTGTAATGACTCTCTTACAAAAACTTTCACACACTAACTTATAGTACTTACTACAAGCCACTTTGTTACTAACTTAGTTACAAAGATTTTGACTTATGACTAAAGCTAGTCACAACACAAATACAGATGGTTTATGGTTTTTGTGTTTCCTAAAACAAAGCTTCTAATAAAGCAAGATAGGATACAATAGAAACAAAATACAAGATAACAACTCAACTAAAGGGCACCTAAGAACACATAGTGAAACTGGTCCATTTTAGTGGAGTTGTCTTCTTGTTCTTGACACACTTGAGTCTTCAATGCTGGAGCAGATCTTCAATACTACGGAGAATGTTAGTAATGCTCAAGTGAATATCTTGTTTGTCTCCAAACAATATATTATATCCCTAGGACATCCCAAGAAGGATAGTAGGACACCCATGCTTAGTTAGTACACTCTTCAACCAATGGGAAGTGACTGTTGCACTGTTTCTGCACTGTAGTGTGCACAGTTGCACGCATTCACTTTCTGTCACAGCTTTTCAGCTGTAGAGTTGACATGTACTTCTGTCAAGGGAATGTCAAGGGATCAGGTCCCTAGACTGTTTCTAGTGAGTTCAGGCGTACATTGCCCAGATTTCTTGAGTTTATGCTGACTGGTTGTGCTGGTTACGCATCAGGTCTTTTATCTGGTTCTTGATATAAAGTTTGTTAGATCATCAAAACATAAGACTAACCCATCAATTTTTCCTTTTTTGATGATGACAAACTTTTAAAATTGATGAACGGTTTTACAGACTAACTTAACTAGATAGAACATTAGGAAACCAGATAAAACACCAGGGCGCCCATATTGTTCCCCCTGACTATGCGCTTCACCCTTAATATTGTTCCCCCTTAATTCCTGCCTACATCAATTATCTTCCCCTTTTGGCATCATAAAAAGGCACAAACAGACAGAAGGCATAAAGAAGTCCAACATAGCTAACTCATACCCCATGTGTGCACACAACATGATAGAAAACAGAAAGAGAAAGCAAGCAGGCATTATGTAAAACATTAGAATGCTGATTCATTAATACCAAAAGATTTTTTTTAAATACATAGAAGTCTTTGCTTAGCAAAACAAAGACTAAATTTCGACTGTTAAGACGGGAGAAGCACGGTGAAATCCAATTACTAACCACAAAAAGAAAACAAAATAAAAACTACCAGCCACAAACATCAAAAGCATAGGAGGACATGACACAGACGGAATCCTAGGGGGCACTAGAAGAGGAAGTCTTGGAGGACAAGGCAGCCAGAGTCTTGAGAACTAAATCCATGCGGGTATTTGCAGTCATTTGTTCCTCCAGAAGTTTCTCCCGCAGGTTCTCAACCTGCTGCCTAAGCTCAGTGTTTTCTTTCGTCAAGCAGGCAACATCCTAATTGGAAGGATTAACAGAACCAGGTCCCCCATCGGCTTGACTCAACTGAGTCTCCAAGATGTCATTCTGAGCCTTCAACTTCCTGATCACTTCATTTGCATCATTCAGCGCATTGATCAATTGAGATATTGTTAAAGTGCTACCCCCGGCTTTCTCAAAACACTCACATTCCTCTAAGGTTGTCTTGGAGAAGGTCTGCTTGCGGGTCCCTACTCGTGGGTTTTTAATAGGCACCTTGTAGAACTCAAATACCCGAGTAAGTAGGAAATCATACGGGAGCCCATGATTGTCGTCCTTGAAATTCACCACATTCCTCATGTGTTCAATCATAAATGCAGGCAAATTTATAGGGGTGAATGAATCAAGGGCCTCCATCAATGCTAAATCAAACTTGGAGGCAATATATCTCCTTTCAGCACGGGGGAGGAGTACCTTATTAACCAGTTCAAAAAGAAGCTGGTAAACAAGGAGCATAGCTTTCTTGTAGACCCGTTCCCCTTGCTGAATTGTACTTTCCTTTATAATGGCTCGCCGAAAATTTCCCTCACAAACAGTAGTAGTTTTCACAGAAGACATTCCCTTAGCTGGAACTTGAAGGACCGTTCCCAAAGCAGCGTCATAGAATATAATATCAACTCTTTTAACCAAAACACAGACATGATCCCCGACAGTGGTGAAGAGAGATGCATAAAATTCTTGCACAACATCCTCATACACCTTAGGCACACTCACGTTGAAGAGATGATCCCACTTCTGGAACTCAACCACTGCTACAATTTGCCTCATCCCGGCCATATCATAGATCTCAGGGTCAAACATCCGACCTCATAACACCCTTTGACTTCTCACTTTCTCTTGCCATCTACCACTGTCACTAGGTATAGTTTTCAATGAACCTGGTCCCCCAACAATTTCCCTTTCCTTTTTTATTTTTTCCCAGTTTTTTCACAGACTTTCCCTTTGGAAACTCTACAACCACAGACTCTTTGACAATAGATTTACCAACTTCAGCTTGCTTGAGCTTCCCACTACTCTTCACATACGTCACACATTGTTCCTTCACCGCTTTATCTGAAACTCTAGCCACAAACTTTTGGGTTTTCGAGGACCTTTTCACTAGGGAACTTGGTTCTTCCTCTGCATCCTCATCTACCTCCACCACAGGAATAGCTTCGTCCACCATTACTTTTCCTTCCCTCATCAGTCTTTTCTTCTTCTTTTTAAGGCTTTTCTTGCTCTTTTCCAGAGCAGACTCAAGTGCTTCCTTCCTTTGTAGCCGAGTAGATGGTCGCTTAGAGGATGACTCAGGAGTAACCACTTTCTTGCGAAGCTTGAAGCGAGCACTTCAACCATCTCATCCTCATCATCCTTGTTAGTGGGTTCTGAGAGGGGAGGAATGGACTTCAGAGGTGGTGTATAGAAGATAGGCTCCTGGTTGGTTTCTGCGGGAGGAGAAACTGGTTCCTCACCAGACTTATCTTTGACAGAGTCATGAAAAGGAGATTCGAATAAGACCATGGTCCCTTCATCTCCTAGAAATGGGGTTTCTTCCCCTTGTGGCTCAGGCAAGGAAGAAGCTCTTTAGAAGGAAGACTTTCAGAAGCAATGGCCATGATGTTTTTGGCCGGCTCTTTTTCAGGAGACTCCATGGGAGCCGTAGAGTCAAGAAGAGAAGGGTTCAAATACTGGTCAGGATCATCCGCAAAAACTTCAGAGGCCTGAGGTGTGACTTTGGTTTGGGTTTCGTTGTGTGACTCAAAAGAAGGTGGATCAGTGGGATTTAGAGAGAGAGGAGTAGTGTCAGGAGGTAAAGAGGAAACTAGTGTGGGAGTGATGACCTCTGGGAGAGTGGAGGTCTGGGCCTCTGGTGGAGAAGGGAAGGAGTTAGTTGCATACGGGGGAGATGATGCTTTTTCATATGCCATTGAAGAAATATGATTGAGGGTTGAGAGAAGGTTACAATCTGCATATATGAAGAGATAGTTATGAGCAATTAGAGTGGATAGAGGGTTTTATGAGAAGAAGGCGTTATAAAGAGAGGGAAGAGGAACAGGTTCAAAAGAAATAACGGTAGGTGTGTTGGGAAAATAAAGCGTTCAGGGGAAGTGAAAAGAATTGAGAGATGTGACATGATAAACATAGACACTGAAAAGTCGGATGATGTGGCAGCAACATTTAATTTGTTACTTTTTGAGAAAGGCATAGGAAGACACATAACTACTAACCTGTGGCACGGGAACCAGGTCCTATACCTGTTTTTGAAAACATTTTTCAGCTTCCTTTTGTTCTACAACACCATACCTTTAATTTCTGTAATCACCATGCGTGTCTACCTGCAACGGTATTAATGTGGGTTAGGCTTAGTCAGAAAATAGTTTAGCTAACTGTACTTGAGAGTGACTCTCATAGACAATGTAAGGGAACCAGGTACTTAGTTAGGTTTCATCAGTCCCAATGCCATCCTATTTTTCTCAAAGTGTTCCCTACTTAGGCCTTGGTGAAGATGTCTGCAATTTGATCTTCAGTGCAGCAAAACTTCATGCAAATGTTCCCCTTTTCAACATTATCTCTAAAGAAATGATGTCTCACATCAATATGCTTGGTCCTTTTGTGTTGAACCGAGTTCTTCGCCATGTTGAGGGCGCTGGTGTTGTCACATAGAAGTGGCACACTATCAATTTATACCCCAAAATCCTCCAATTGTTGTTTGATCCATAATAGTTGAGCACAGCAAGATGCAGCTGCAACATATTCTGCTTCATCTGTGGAGAGAGCCACTGAGTTTTGCTTCCTTGTCTCCCATAGATTAGGCAAGATCCAAGGAAATGAGCCATTCCTGAAGTGCTTTTCCTGTCCACTAATAACCTACACAATCAGCGTCAGCATAACCAACGAGATTGAAATTGTCACCTGAAGGATAGTACAGAACCAAGTCCTGTGTGCCCTTGAGATAGCGTAGGATTCCTTTGGCTGCCTTCAGATGAGACTCATTAGGATTTGATTGAAATCTTGCACACAAGCCCTCACTAAACACAATATCTGTCCTGCTTGCAGTGAGGTAGAGTAGAGATCCAATGATTCCCTTGTACATTGTTTGGTTTACAGGTGATCCAAATTCATCCACGTCAAGCTTAGTTGCAACTGCAATAGGGGTGTCTATCATTTTTGATTCCTCCATGTCGAATCTCTTCAACAACTCCTTGATGTACTTCTGCTGACTGATGTAGGTTCCCTTCGTGGACTGCTTCACTTGAAGACCCATAAAGAAGTTCAGTTCCCCCATCATACTCATCTGGAACTCACTACCCATGAGTTTGGCAAATTCCTTGCATAGTGAGTCTACTGTATCCCCAAATATGATGTCATCCACGTACACCTGAACAATAAGCAGGTTCCTTCCCCGTTTCTCTAGAAATAGTGTGTTGTCAATCTTTCCTCGAGTGAACCCATTGTCCAGAAGAAACTTCGACAATCTCTCATACCAAGCTTTATGAGCTTGCTTTAATCCATATAGAGCCTTGTCCAATTTGAAGACATAATCAGGATGTACATGACTTTCGAACCCGGGAGGTTGCTTGACATACACTTCCTCCTTGAGAAAACCATTCAAAAATGCACTCTTCACATCCATCTGGAATAAACTGAATTCCATATGAGATGCAAAGGCAATGAGGATACGGATGGCTTCCATACGAGCAAAAGGAGCAAACGTCTCATCATAATCAATCCCTTCCTCTTGATTGTATCCTTGAACAACAATCCTTTCTTTGTTCCTTGTTGTATTTCCATTTTCATCCAACTTATTCCTGAACACCCACCTGGTTCTTATGATGGTTCTATCTGAGGGTCGAGGTACCAGGTTCCAAACCTTTTTTCTCTCAAATTGATGCAACTCCTCTTGTACGCAACGATCCAGTCTGCATCCCTTAGAGCTTCTTTGATATTTTTTGGTTCTATTTGGGATACGAAGGCTGAAAAGGCTAGGGAGTTTCTAGTTTGGGATCGAGTTTGAACTCCTGAATCAAAAGGAGTGATTATGTTATCAAGGGATGGGATCTGTTTGTGTTTCCAAGTTGGAACTTGGATTTGATTGGTGGAAAAACTGGGTAGATCAGAAGAGTTTCTCTGCATTCCTTGTTCTGCTACCTGTGGGGTCCTTTGCACAACATCTCCAACTCTTTCTTCAACTTCAGTGGTAGTAATTGGGGTACCAGGTTCCTCATGTGGATTTGAGGAAGAGGTTGCATTGTCTTCACTTATTTCCCTCATCTGGCTCATCATGTCAGATTTCCCATTTGAAACATCAGATATTTCTCCAGGAACCAAGAGTGGTTTATTGTCTTGATCATCACCATATCCTTCCTTATTTAAGGAAGTGTCTCATTGAATAGCACGTGAACACTCTCTTCTACACATTGAGTTCTCTTGTTGTACACTTTGTAGGCTTTGCTTTGAGAGGAGTACCCCAAAAAGATTCCTTCATCACTTTTTGCATCAAATTTTCCAAGTTGGTCCTTCTTATTGTTCAGTACATAACAGTTACAACCAAAAGCTCTCAGATGAGTTATCTTTGGCTTTCTTCCATTGAGCAGCTCATAAGGGGGCTTTGTTTAGGAAGGACCTGATCATACACCTGTTCACAAAATAGCATGCAGTATTGATTGCTTCAGCTCAGTAATTTTTTGCAATCCCACTATCAATGAGCATTGTCTGTGCTATGTCTTCCAGAATTTGTTTTTTTTCGACCACTCCATTTTTCTGAGGGGTCCTTGGAGCTGGGAAATTATGAGTGATCCCATTTTCATTGCAAAACTCATCAAATTTTGCATTGTCAAATTCCGTTCCATGGTCAGATCTGATGCATGCTACTTTCAACTCCATCTTCACTTGGATTTTCTTGACAAACGCCACAAATACTTCAAAGGTCTCATCTTTTTCTCTAAGAAATAGTGTCCATGTAAATCTTGAATAGTCATCCACAATCACAAAGATGTACTTCTTTCCACCTCTGCTTGGAATTCTCATAGGACCACACAGATCAATGTGAAGAAGTTCAAGAGGTTTTGATGTGTTAACATCCCTTTTTGGATTAAAGGATGATTTCACATGTTTTCCTCTGGCACGCGCATCACATACTCTGTGCTCCTTGAACTTAGAGTTGGGCAGACCACGAACCAGGTCCTTCTGTATCAGTTTGTTCAAGAGAGAAAAGCTTGCATGACCCAGTCTTCTATGCCACAATTCTGCATCATCATCAACTGCCTTTAAGCAGTTCACTTCACCAGCTTCCAACGATTCAAAGTCAGCAACATAGATATTCTTGTGCCTCTTGGATATCAGCACCACCTCACCAATTACTAGGCTAGTAACCGTGTACACTTTGGACAAGAATTCTACTTTGTTCCCTTTATCACAGATTTGAGAAACACTCAAGAGACTATACTTCAATCCGTCTACATAGTACACGTTCTCAATTGAGTGTTCAAGCGATCTTCCAACCCTTCCAACACCGAGAATGTGCCCTTTTTTTCCATTTCCAAAGGATACATCTCCTCCTTGCAGGGCTTTCAGTGAGAGAAAATCCATGGTATTCCCAATCATGTGCTTTGAGCATCCACTGTCCATGATCCATTGTAGTACTGTTCCTATCACTGGTCCCTGAACATATGAATTAAGGGTTAGATTTAGGAACCCAAATAAGTTTGGGTACCTTGTAGTTAGGAAATGGGTGAATAAGTGCTCTTCTAGTCCATGCAGGTAAGAATCGATTTTTCTTGCTGGGACCTGGTCCCCTCTTAGTAGTCACTTTGTCAGCAAACACTTTGTTTTTCTGAACAGATTGAACCCTGGCAGGGCAACTTTCCTTGAAGTGCCCATTGTTCCCACAGTGGGTACAAAGCCAATTATCTGGGACAGTGACATACTTGTTGTGAGGGTTGTAAGGAATTTTCTCTTTTTGAAACCCAATCCCCTGCCTGTTTCCAGTGTTGTTAAAGTACATAGCAATAACAACATCTGTGGACCAGGTCCATTTCAGTGATTTTTCAAGATGAAATTTTAGTTTGACCATTTCAGCTTGAAATTGCTTGTTTTTCTCAAGTTCACAGCACATGCTTGTTTTGAAATCATTTAGTTCCTTTTCAAGCTTAATATGTTTCTCACTAGCTACTTCTTTCCCTTTCTATACGCTTGCAGCCCTATGTTTTAATTTGAGTCCCTCAATTATTTTCTCTAGGTCTGTGATTACCACCAAAAGGTCATCTCTTTCCTGCTCGACAACATTAATCTTCTCAGCTAAAATATTCTTTTCATTGCTCAGGTTTTCCACTTTTTCCTTCAGGTCTACCACCACTACAGTCAGGTCATCTCTCTCATTTTCTGCATATTTGTTTTTTCAGCTAGCACTTCTTTTTCTTACTCAAGGTTACTAATGGTCTCTTTCAAGTCTACAATCACTACCATTAAGTCATCTCTCTATTTTTCTACACTGTTTATTCTACAGGTTAGAGATTCTTTTTATTTTTTAAGATCACTTATGGTCTCTTTCAAATCTACCACACAAACAACCAGATCATCTCTAGATTGTTCAACTTCTCCTAGCTCTATGGTCAATGTATCCTTATCGTCAACTAAGTTATAGTAAGTATCAATAAGAACATTTGCTAATGACATTAATTTTTTAGAGTAGGACTTCAGATTTCTCTGCACATCCCTGAAGTTTACCTCATCATTATCATCCTCTTCATCATATCAGACTGAGCCATTAGAGCGAACAGTGAATCATACTCCTTGCCTTCGTTCTCTACTGCCATCATAGAGTTGTTTCCAGCTTCTGGTTCCTCTTCTGATTCGCTAGAGGAATCTCCCAACCCAGCAAGATCTTGCTTCACAACATTGTCAGCTGCACTTTTCCTGCTGAATCATTTATCAGGAACCTGGTTCCTCTATGCTGTCTTGTCAGAGTTGTACTTGTAAGGTTCCTACTTTAGAAGTGGACAGTCCTTGATGAAGTGCCCTGGTTTTCCACATTTGTGACATAGATCATAGTTTCTTGGATTGATTGAACTGCCTCTTCTTGGTATACCACCGTTTCTTCGAAACATCTTTTGAAATCTCTTAGTGAGATAGGCCATGTCACTATCTTCCTCAGTTGAGTCATTGCTTTCAGCTTTGAAAACCAGGTTCTTCTCCCTTTTTGGTTCTCTTCTCTCACTGTCTTTCTTTTTTTCATCTCGTATGTATTCAGATTGCCAATCAACTCATCCATGGTTAGAGTCTGTAGGTCTTTTGCTTCAGTGATAGCATTAATCTTGCTTTCCCATGAACTAGGTAGGACACTTAGAATCTTCCGTACCAGCTTGTTTCTAGGAATTATTTCTCCCAGTGAGTGAAGCTCATTAATGATGGAGGTAAATCTAGTATGCATGTCTTGCATAGACTCATCATCCTTCATCCGGAACAACTCGTACTCGGTGGTAAGCATGTCAATCTTGGACTTCTTTACTTGAGTCATTCCTTCGTGATCAGTCTGCAAGGATTCCCAAATCTCTTTTGCTGATTGGCAAGCAGAGATCCTATTGTACTCATCAGGTCCTATACCACATACCAAGATTTTCTTGGCACGAAAGTTTTTCTCCACAGCCTTCCTGTCAACGTCACTGAATTCCTTCCTGGTCTTGGGCACCATGATGCCATCCTCTCCTACCTTCTTCATAGGAACATGGGGACCGTCACAAATGACATCCCATAGCTCAGAATCTTCAGCCATTATGAAGTCATGCATACGAGTCTTCCACCATCCGTAGTACTGACCATTGAATCTAGGAGGTCGGTGTGTTGATTGTCCTCCTTCAAAGTTGGGTGGAGCAGCCATTAGAGATCCTTTCTAGGTGTTAACCTTTTAGAAAGAACCTACTCTAATACCAATTGATAGTTTCTATGAGTCCACCGATAAGTAAAGAGACTTGGTCCTTTACTAGTTTCCTCAGAGTTATAAATAGAGACAGTAAGTAAAAGAATCACATGATTTTTACGTGGAAAAATCCCAACTCAAGAGGACAAAAACCACGACGTACACTGGTAGGATTTCAACTTCACTAACTTGTAATCTCAGCTATTACAAGCCACTTTGTAATGACTCTCTTACAAAGACTTTCACACACTAACTTCTAGTACTTACTACAAGCCACTTTGTTACTAACTTAGTTACAAAGACTTTCACAAACTAACTTCTAGTACTTACTACAAGCCACTTTGTTACTAACTTAGTTACAAAGACTTTGACTTATGACTAAAACTAGTCACAACACAAACACAGATGATTTATGATTTTTGTATTTCCTAAAACAAAGCTTCTAATAAAGCAAGATATGATACAATAGAAACAAAAAACAAGATTACAACTCAACTAAAGGACACCTAAGAACACGTAGTGAAACTGTTCCGTTTTAGTGGAGTTGTCTTCTTGTTCTTGACACACTTGAGTCTTCAATGCTGGAGCAGATCTTCAATGCTACGGAGAATGTTAGTTAATGCTCAAGTGAATATCTTGTTTGTCTCCAAACAAAATATTATATCCCTAGGACATCCCAAGAAGGATAGTAGGATACCCATGCTTAGTTTGTACACTCTTCAACCAATGGGAAGTGACTGTTGCACTATTTTTGCACTGTAGTGTGCACAATTGCAGGCAGTCACTTTCTGTCACAACTTTCCAGTTGTAGAGTTGACTTGTACTTCTGTCAGGGAATGTCAAGGGATCGGGTCCCTAGACTGTTTCCAGTGAGTTCAGGCGTACACTGCCCAGATTTCTTGAGTTTATGCTGACTGATTGTGCTGGTTATGCATCAGGTCCTTTATCTGGTTCTTGACATAAAGTTTGTTAGATCATCAAAACATAAGACTAACCCATCACATACATTTTAGGTTAAGCCGTTAAATCTTTTAAAGTTTTGTCCACTAGCTATAAGGTAAGTTTGAAATAAATTCCTTATTAGCGATTATAGATTCTCGAGGAAAAACTCACTTCAAAACTTTAAGATCAATGTTGGCGAAAAGCGATGCATTTTATTTATTACGGGGCAAAACGAAAGCCTCGGGGCGTAAGCCTCATGGGAAATTAAATTTTAATATTTTATAAATTAATAAAATAAATTTATAAATAAAAAATATTCAATTTTATAAAAAATTTAAAAAATAAAATAAAAATAAGTAGGAAAATGTACATATATCTATTAAATATGCTATCATACGCATGAAACATACAAAAGAATTTTTTTTTCTTGAAAAAGTAGAAGAAATAATAATGCATTACACCTATAACATGACTATGATAGAACACACTTGGAGTTTTTTTTTTGAAATTGAAAGGCGTTTTAATATATATAAATTGTCACGACCCAAATTCGCAACCTTCGGGATCGTGATGGCGCCTAACACCATACTTTCTAGGCAAACCAATATTAGAATTCGATTAGCTATTTTCCTTTGATTACTTACTTAAGCACAATAAAATAAATTTAAAGTAAACTACGACTAATGGTTTCCAATGAATAACTCCAAGTGTAAATAACTAAACCAATAAATAAATTGAGCCACGAACTAATCATATAAATAACTCTAAGACTACCCCAAGGTCTGGTGTCACAATTCACGAATTTCTAAAAAATACTACAAATAATGGGCGGAAAGAAATAATATAACAGTTTTGAGAAAATATAAAAGAACAGTCTCTATGAACTAAGGGAAGACTCTCGGGATCTGCGAACGCCGACAGATATACCTCGTGTCTCCGGATAATGGATAGCTGTTACTAAAAATCTCTACTGCTGGCCGGTACCTGGATCTGCACAAAAGAGTGCAGAGTGTAGTATCAGTACAACCGACCCCATGTACTGAGTAAGTGCCGAGCCTAACCTCGACGAAGTAGTGACGAGGCTAAGGCGGGCAATTATAACTTAAACTGTAACAAATATATAATAGAGCAAANGAGCCTAACCTCGACGAAGTAGTGACGAGGCTAAGGCGGGGCAATTATAACTTAACCTGTAACAAAATATATAATAGAGCAAGGAAACAATTCTACACAAATAAGAAAGATCAACTGCAACAATCAATCAAATAACTCAGTCGCCTATTCCAGGCCTCAGCTCTAACCAAGATCTCACATAAATTTTCAAACTTTACTTTAAAACAACCGTATGTGCATAATATGAGAAACAGTAGAGTAAAACAATAAGTTTTCAAATCTGTAAGTTTCAAATCCTTGAGTTTCAAAAACCAACAAAACATTTTTGAAATCCAATAAAACCTAAGTAGCATCTCTTATCACTGTCTTGTTGCAGTGTGCAACCCGATCCCACCTGTCCACCCTTATGACTATCATTTATTTCCCCTGTCCACTCTTATCACTATCATTTATTTTCCCTGTCCACCCTTATCACTATCATTTATTTCGCTTGTCCACCCTTATCACTATCATTTATTTCTCCTGTCCACCCTTATCACTATCATTTATTTCTCCTGTCCACCCTTATCACTATCATTTATGACGCTTGTCCACCCTTATCACTATCATTTATTTCGCATGTCCACCCTTATCACTATCATTTATATATATATATATATATCTCGTAAAACAATGTCAACCCATTCAATCTTTATGTACCACGATAATTCCATGGAAAAACACTAATACTTCTCCCATAATACTTGCAACAAGACTAAACAGTAAGTCAACAAGCCAAGTAACCAAAAAAAAATAATAATGAACATGAAACAATTAAACATGAAGAAATTATACTGGAAACAGGGAAGGGATCATGTAAGCAGACAACTTGGTGGTGCATAGATACTCGTCACTTCACCTATACACCATACACATGAAATTTCACATAACAATTAAATTGGGGATTCCTATTCCCTCAAGTCAAGGTTAAACCAAGCACTTACCTCGATCTAACAAGCACTTCACTGCTCTAGCACTGCCTTTCCTTTAGAATTTTCTTCAAACCAGCTCGAATCTAATCAAAATTTGTTCAATGTTATCAATCATAGCCTAAAGGAATCATCTTTATTGAAAAGCAATGGTCTTCCTAAGTTTTCCTATTCAAATTCAAAAATCGACCCCCGACCCGCTTGGTCTAAACTCGAGATTCATACCAAAACCCGTTTACCCAATCTCCCCGAGCCCGGATATACAATTGATATTGGAATCCGACCTCAATTCGGGGTCCAATTCTTCAAAATTTGAAATTTCTAAGTTCTACCCAAAAACCAAATTTTTACCATGAAAACTCTAGATTTTTGGTTGTAATCTTGTTAAAAGTTGTTAGGAATTGAAAGAGATTAGTTAGAGATCACTTACCAATGGTTTGGAGAAGCTTGGGTCTTTGAAAAATCGCCTATGGAGGTTTAGGGTTTTAGAAAATTGGAAAAGAAGGCAAAATCCCGTCAAAAAGCTGATATAACAGGTTGCGGGTCTCGCATTTGCGAACTGGGGTCTCGCATTTGCGAGCCCTGGGCTTTCCAGAGAGATATCGCAAATGCAAACAGGACCTCGCATTTGCAAAAAGGGACCTTTGCATTTGCAACCCCAGGACCTCGCATTTGCGAGATCTGAGGCTGGCCAATGCGAGGCCCGACCTCGCATTTGCGAGACCTGAGGCTTGTACACCAGATGTTCAGCTGTTGGGGTATTTTTCTAAGTCTAGATACTCCGTAGCCTACCCGAAACTCACCCGAGCCTTCGTGGCTCCAAACAAGCATGCACACAAGTCTGAAAATATCATACAGACTTGTTTGCGCAATCAAATCATCAAAATCTACAGATTTAGCCTCAAAACTCAAGATTTCCTCAAGAATACTCAAATTCCTAATTTTTCAACCTGATGTCCGAATTACATCAAATCAACTCTGATTCTCTTGAAACTTCACAGATAGGACTTACATAACATAACAAACTTGTTCCGGGCTCCGGAACTAAAATACGGGCCCGATATCATATATTTCACATATTATTTCATTTCTTTATTTCTTGAATTAACCAGCAGAACAATTTTATTCAAAAATTATTTTCTAAGGCTTGGGACCTCGAAATTCATTTTCGGGTAGACGCTCAAGTCCCATATTTTAATGCGGACCTCCCGGGATCGTCGGAACACAGATCCGGGTCCGTTTACTCAAAATGTTGACCAAAGTCAACTATAATCAAATTTTGACTCTAGAAATTACTATTTCTCATATTTTCACATAAAATCTTTCTGGTTTCACATCCGGAATGTGCACGCAAATCGAGAAATTTAAAATTAACCTTTTTATGGCTAGTAAGTCTAGAACGAAGTCTAAATTCATAAAGTGACCCCTTGGGTCATCATATAAATAAAACTAGGTAACATCCAGTGCTAATGCACCATTGTCTTCATTACTGCCACATTGGGCTACACTCTCGTAGGGCATTTTCATTTCTTAGAGCAGCCAGTTTACAACATACTGTGATGATCCAAGGGGTCATTTTATAAAATTAGACTTTGTTCCATGCTTAATAGCCATAAAAAGACTACAAATAAATACCTCGATTTGTGTGTGCAGTTCGGGCGTGAAACCGGAAAGCTGTTATGTGGAAATATAAGAAATAGTGATTTTTAGAATTTAAATTTGATAAAAGTTAACTTTGTTCAATATTTTGAGTAAAAGAACCCGGATCTGTGTTCCAAAAATCTCGAGAGGTCCGCAGTAAAATATGGGACTCGGGCGTATTGACGGAAATGAATTTTGAGGTCCCAAGCCTTAGAAATCAATTTTTGAAAGAAATTGTTTTGTTGAAATGTTCATGAATTAAAGAAAAGAAATAATTCTAAAAATCATTGGTATTAGGTCCGTATTTTGGTTCCGGAGCTCGGTTAGATTTGTTATGATATTTAAAGGTTAACTGTGAATTTTGGTTAAAAACGGAGTTCGTTTGACGTGATTCAGACATCCGGTTGAGAAATTATGAACTTTAAGAGTTTTTGTTGAAAATGATGAGTTTTGAGGTTTAATTCATAAATTTACATGTTATTTTCATGATTTTATCGCACGAGCAAGTCCGTATGATGTTTTTAGACTTGCGTGCATGATTTGTTTAGAGCCCCGAAGGCTCAGGTGAATTTCGGATAGGCCACGTGGTGTGTTACACTTAAAAATAATTGCTGGTTTTTCATTTCTGGTGTCCAGGTATTTTGTCCAGTGCGATCGCATAGGAAATTCTGCGATCGCACAGAGTAAAAAATTTGAGGTCCTGTTTGGTACACTGTGCGAACGCAGCACACAGTGTGCGATCACAGTAGTCAGCCTCCCTCTACCCTGTGCGAACGCACCCCTTACCCCGCGATCGCACTGCCCCAACCCCCTACCCTGTGCGAATGCACACCCCTCCCTGCGAACGCATTGCTCAAGTGCCCCATACCCTGTGTGATCGTAGCCCATTTAATGCGATCACATAGAGCCCCAGCCTAGCTATTATAAATATCGAATTAAAATCGGGCAGAACCCTTTCTTCTCTAATTTTTCGAGGTTCCAGCCCTAAAACGGATTTTTTCTTCAACAAATCTTCATCCCCAATTCATAGGTAGTCAATTACAAACCTTGTTCTTTCAATTCCTTATTATTTTGCATCACTTTTAAAGCAAAAACAAAGAATTTTCATGATAAAAATTTAGGTTTGGGTAGAATTAAGGAGTTTTGTAAAAATTGAATTTTTATATCAAATTAAGGTCGGATTTCAAAACTAATAGCATATTTTGGTTCGTGGATGACTGGGTAAACGTAATTTGGTCCGAACCCCGAGTTTAGATCAAGCGGGCCCGGGGTCAGGTTTTCACTTTTTTTTTGAGAAAACTTAGGAAAAAATATATTTTTCAATAAAGTTAGTTCTTCTAGTATTAGTTAATGATATGAATTTAATTTCGATTAGATTCGAGCAAGTAAGAGGTGAATTCAAAAGGAAAAGCAATAATTGAGCAGTAAGTGGCCTGCGGAATTGAGGTAAGTGTTTGGTCTAACTTTGGCTTGAGGGAATAGGACTCCCCACTTGTTTGATATGTGAAATGCATGGGCGTGGTGTATAGATGTGGTGACGAGTATCTATGCACCACCCAAATTGTCTGTTAAGTGTTTGGTCTAACTTTGAGTATCTATGCCGAATTGAGGTAAGTGTTTGGTCTAACTTTGGCTTGAGGGAATAGGACTCCCCACTTGTTTGATATGTGAAATGCATGGGCGTGGTGTATAGGTGTGGTGACGAGTATCTATGCACCACCCAAATTGTCTGTTAAATATGACCCCCTTCCCGTTCCCCACTTATTTGATCATTATCTTAATTGTTATATGTTCATTATTGCTTCTATGACTATTTGGCCTTGTTGATTATTGTTAGATATTGTTGTGATTATTTGGAAAGAGTATTGAATGTTTGAACTGGTTTCCTTGTGATATGTATAACAGTTGAGAGGTTTGGCATTATTTTTACGAATTATATATATATAATTACGTTCATGGTGGTTTCATTTTGATAATATTTAGGAAGTTGGGAGAAATGCAGTCTAACTGTTTCGTAATTGTTGAGGTTCACGTGATTATTGGGTTTCATTGAATTATTTCCAATTATTGTTGTAAGTGTGTTAAAAATGTTGGTTGTTCTCTTGAGTTTATCATAGTATATAAAGACTTAGCTGGATTGACAACATTATGGTGTTTAGTTATATTCTGGTTGGTTTTATTGTGAAATGATATTGGTTAAAGCTTAAGAACTATTTAATTTTCTGTTTGAAATTGTGAAAATAACCGTATTGTGAAAGGCTTGTCCTGATTTGTGAAATTCTTTATGAATAAATTGATATGATATGTCTGGTAGGAGGGGGTTGCACGCCACAACAAGGAGTGATAAGGTGGACAGGTGGGATCGGGTTGCACGCCGCAACAGGAGCAATAAGGGTGATATATGTAGGGAGGAACAATACGGGAGGACAGGTGGGAGCGGGTTGCACGCCGCAACAAGGAGCGATAAGGGAGGACATTTATATTTTTACTGATTTTCAAAGAAAATAAAGATTTGAAAAGATAAATGTTTAATTTTTACTATTGTGTTTTTTTTTTTTGAAAAACAAAGATTTGAAACTTTCTATATTATATTACTATTTTCATATGTTGGCACTACTTTTATTCAAAGATAAAGTTTGGAAACTTGAAATTTTTTGAGGATTGATTATAGCTGAGGCCTGAAAGAGGCGGTTGTGTTATTTTATTATTGTGCAGTATTTGAATTGATGTGTTTAGATTTCCTTCCTATTTTTTTTAATTATTGTCTCAGACATATTTTCTTGTTCGTGTAGAATTATTTTATTGTGTTATCGTATATATATTAATGTCATAGGTTTATTGTTAAAAGTCCCTCCTTAGCCTCGTCACTACTTCGCCGAGGTTAGACTCGGCACTTACTCAGTACATGGGGTCGGTTGTACTGATACTATACTCTGTGCTCTTTTGCGCAGATCCAGATACTAGTCAGCAGTAAAAGATTCCAGGGCGATCACCCGATTCGTTTGGAGACACGAGGTACATCTGCCGGCGTTCGCAGATTCCGAAAGTCTTCTCCTATTATTATTTACACTGTTTTATTATATTCAGAACAGTCGCACTACTTCTTTCAGCCATTATTTGTAATATTCTTTAGTAATTCGTGGATTGTGACACCAGACCCTGGGGTAGTCTTAGAGAATTAGTTCGTGATCCATTTTATTTAAATGGTTATTATTATTATTTTATTTTATTGTTGTTGGAAATTATTCTAATTGAGTTCCTTTGGAAGTTATTTGTTTGTGCTTAAGTAATAAATTAAGGAAATAAATTATTCGAGTTCTAACATTGGCTTGCCTAACAAGTGTGGTGTTAGGCGCCATCACGATCCCTGAGGTCGGAAATTTGGATCGTGACACATACACTAGTAGAAATATTTCTTACATAACAGAAACCTTCCTGGTCTTTGGGGTAGGCATCCACCACATAATTTGGAGGTCTAACAAAAACACATAATTTATTTATGCTGGTCTGGTTAAGTGTTTCCTTAGAAAAAATGTGTTCCACCATATTTCCTTCACGAAAATTATGCTTCAGCAGACTTCCCCCTTCCGCATTGCTTGCTCCATTAACTACCTGCATTGTGAAATTAAGTTTGTGTAAGTAGGGTAGTTTGTATCAAGCATATGCATTACGTCCGTTGCATCCGTTCCACTTCGATTGGTAATAGGTTTTCCTGCAAAATTATTTGAAAAGCTTGTTGTAGAGCCTGTAGTTCTACTTGCAATGGAGTCGGTGCATGTAATTTGTTGTGGTAGACGGTGATCCATTCTCCTTTGGAATTTCGTATAACTCCTCATATGCCTCCTGGTAAGCATGTGTTGTTGAAAGCACCATCAATATTTATCTTGTACCATCCTTTGGAGGGGGGGGGGGGGGGACCCAATTTTTTTTAA
>ML408483.1:17300-45249 GCA_005239525.1 Nicotiana knightiana | reverse complement strand
GGGGGGGGGGGGGGGGAGGTACCAACTTATATTAATATTTTTTTTAATCGTATATGTTGTCGGATTGGTGGCCAAAAATTTAAATTTTAAAGCTAGCTTGATAATATTGTTGGGGTTAATTTTGTGGAATGTGTTGTTTTGGTTGTTAAAGTTCCTATTATTCCAAATGATCCATAATGTACAGGGAAATAGATCTTCCCAAGTTGTATGTTGATTGTGGAGTGTTATGTTTGCACCTTTTAATGATCGATCCAGTGTATATTCCCATTATTGGTGGTGGTTTTCCATCCCATTGATTCTCATAAGGATTTTCCTATATATCAATCGAAAAAGATGTGGCTTGTGGATTCGTTAGAAGTTTTACAAACTGGACATGTCGGGTCTATATTTATTCCACACTTATAAAGGTAATCACGGGTCGGGATTCTATCATGATAGCATTTCCATATGCAAAATTTTATTTTGTTGGGGCACTTAAGTTCCCAAATCCAATTGAAGTTCTTGACCTTAGGCTCATTTTCTTCCCAAATATTATAACAGGAGCTCATTGTGAAGATACCACTATTATTGAGAGTCCATAAGGAGGAGTTATTGTTTTGGTTGGGTGTTAATCTACTGTTTTTATGAGATTGGTGATCCCATTAGGGATTTCAAAGGAGATTTTCCCTAGGTCCCATTCTCCAGTTCTGCCAATGTCTCTTATTCTTAAACAAAATTCCTCTTTATTTAAAGGACCTATTATTGGTCCATAAGATTGTTGACCTTTGGTATCTAGTTACTACTCCATATGTTTTGAATAGAATTTTTGTCAACCGTTCATCGGATACCTTTATTACACTGGTTCCATCATGTTAAGAGACTATTCTAAGTGTGAGAGATTGTCTTCTTAATTCCGTTGTTACAATATTTGTTTGTCAAAACTTTTGCCCATAGAGCAGATGGGTTATTAAGAGCTCTCCAAGCCAGACTGGTTAACATGGCCATATATTTTGACTTAGCTTTCCTGATGCCAAGGCCTCCAAGCTCCTTAGGTCTGGTAATAGTATCCCAATTAATAAGATGCATTTTCCTTTTTTTCATTGAACTACCTCATATAAAATCTCTTTGAATTTTGTCAATGGTCTTAAGAGGTTTTGTAGGAAGAAGGGATAATTGCATTATATGGTTTGGGAGAGTGTTGAGAGTGGACGAGGCTAAGGTGCTTCTCCCAGCCATACTGAGCCACTTTGCATTTCAATTATTTAATTTTGACCTCATTCTATATATCAGGAAGTGGTAATCTTTTGCTTTTGGCTTGTTAGGAGTTGTTGGGAAGCCCAAGTACATTCTGAATGAGTTGCTAATCTTAATATCGAAGAAGTTTATGAGGCTTTTTTTAATATGTGGAGGGAAATTTTTTGAAACCAAAATTTTGGACTTACTATTATTGATGTTGTGCCCTGACATAGAGCAAAAGTTGTCCAAGCATTGTTGTATGATCAACATTGTTTTATTATTTGCTTGCCCCATTAGGGTTAGGTCATCTGCGAAAAAAAATGGAAAAGATGCGGGCCAATATGGTTTATTTTACAGGATCCCATCTTCTTGTGTCCACATGATTATTAATCATTTTTGAAAGCATGTCCATAAAAAAAATAAAGAGGTAAGGGTACATAGAGTTTCCTTGCCTAATTCCTCTTGATGGGTAACAATTTTCTGATTAGTTTCCATTAACAAGAATAGAAATATTACTAGCAGTAGTGCAATTTAAAATTAGGGAGGTAAAATATGGAGAGAATTTGAAAAAATTTAAGGTTCTATAGATGAAGGACCATTCTAGCTTGTCGAAGGCTTTTTTTAGATCAACTTTTAGAACAAAACTGGGTTTGCCCTTTGATGTATCTGACTTCCTAATGATTTCCTGAATGATAATAGCATTATCACTGGCCTGCCTATTTTTTAAGAAACTAGCCTGTTCTTGGCTAATTAGAAGATTTAGGAAGGGTTTGACACGATTTGCTATTATTTTAGTAATAATCGTGTATATGGTATTGCAAAGACTTATAGGTCTAAATTTTTTTATATTATTTGCATTATCAATTTTGGGGATTAGACATAAGTAAGTATCATTTATTTCTGTGGGGGACCTTTTTTGTTTAGAAGACATTGTGGCAAAGGTTAATAATTTTGCTGCCCACTATGTGCCAATATTCTTGGAAAAAGAATGGGTGTAGCCCGTCCGACCATGGAGCTTTATATGGACTGAAAGAGAACACAACCTTCCTAATTTCATAATTTCTAAGAGGTTTATCGAGGTTTGACAGATCAATTGTATGAAAATCAAGGGTGTCATTTTTAATGTGTGACCAGTTTGAGTTGTCGTTGGATGTTGTGAAAAGGTTTGTAAAATAATTTGTTGTGTGATTCATTATGGCATTTTGATCATCCAATCAGTTTTTGTTAGCATCTTTGAAATAGACAATGTTATTTCTCCTTCTTCTATTAGTAGCCTTGATGTGGAAAAATCTAGTATTCACATCATCATCATTAAGCCAATTTAATCTTGATCTTAGTTTCCAATAGTCCTATTCAAGTTTGAGAATATCATTATACTCAATAATTAGAGACTCCTCAAGGTTACAAAGGAAGCTCCTAGACGGGTACTTAGGAGAATTTTGGATACCCTCTAGTCGATTTAGGATTTTTCTTTTTTATTCAAAGATGCTACCAAAGGTATGGTTTTTCTAGTTTAGGACAGTGTATTTAAAAAACATTATGCGCTCAATAAGGTCTCTATCACTCCAACTATTCTGGACAATATTTGTGAAGCCCGGATGTGAGCACCATGTAGTTTCCATTCTAAAAGGTTTCTCCAAATTATTATTTCTCTTATACCTAAGGGTTATGAAGATAGGGTTATGGTATGAGTGAGTTTTTGGAAGATGAGTGATGTTCATATTAGGGAAGTTTTCTAACCATTCCACATTCGAGTAGACCATATCCAGTCTTTTCATTATCAACCCATTTTCCCTCTTCCGATGGTTTGACCAAGTATATTTACACCCTTTGAAACCTAGGTCAACTTATCACATTGTTTAAACAATTAATTAAAGACTTTGCCTTATTTTGATTGATAGTTCTACCTCCAAATTTGTCCCTTTGATCTATAACTTCATTAAAATCCCCTTACCAACCATGGGCCCATATATCTATTGGAAATATTCCTTAAATTTCCCCATAGAACATTCCTATTCAAAATATTAGTACTAGCATATAAAGCACTAAAAAGCCATGGCACTTGTTTAGGTATTACCTTGATCACTATATGGATTTCCTGGACACTCCTTGTGAAGTTGTTCACTGTTACCATGTTGTGATTCCACAAGATCACAATGCTACCCGCTTGACCTATAGCTGGCACTTTGATCATTTCAGTGAAGTCAAAATCTTTCAGGATAGAGGTGTGGCTTGTCATTTTTATTTCTAACAGTGAAACCATGCAGGGTTTGTGAGTATCCATAAGCTCCCTAAAATTCCTTCTAATACTATCATTATTTGCACCTCTCACGTTCCATATAATGAAGTTAGCTGCTTGATTCATCATTTGGGGGTTGGTTTGTTGGTTGTTGTTTAGAATGTCCCTCACTAGAGGTCCATTGGTCCTTCTTAGTGATGGTACTAGTATTATCACGTTCTTCCTCATAGTTGGATCCTAACGAGGCATTATGTCCAGTGAGCACTTGTATAGTGTCAGTGGACAACTGAAAATACACTTCTTGTGTAGCCTCTCCTTAAATTTTAATATTTTTACCTCGTTGAGGCTTGAAAAAGTCACTGCCGGCTCCCCTATGCAAGGAAAGATCTCCTCTTCTTCTTCTTCTTCTTGTTGCTCTTCCTGATTTTCCATGTTTACGACTGGGGTTGTTCCTCCATTGGGGCAGTATTGTGGTTGTGTGCCATTTGGTATGCTTCTATCTGTTGAACTGTCCATTGAATGAATTCTGGGTTCATGAGAGCTTGTTCCTCCGGGGCAAAGAAGGGTAGGTTTAGTGGTACAATTTGTGGAATGTGATTATTGTTGAGGTTGGTCGGTCTGTTCCATATGTGATGCATGTTTTGTATCAAATTCCGATTCATTGATGGAGAAAGAAGTTGCAATATGTTGTTTATCCATATTTGGTTTATATAATTTCTCATTGCTAAGTTCATCCCCTCTGTGATGAGTTGAGCTAGATAGTGAGTATTTTGGATGATTAAAATGGGCTCTTGGCCACTGATCTCCATGTTGAAGGAGATGGCATGCCCCATGAGTCCCGTTTCCACCCATGACTGGGGTTGGTGGGGTTTTTGGTTGGGCATATATTACTGGAATTTGGGGGAAGTGTGGAGGAAATGGTGGGAGGTCGTTCATGTTTTGATTGCGATGTACTCGGTACAATTGGATCAATCTGTACTTCCTTTTTAGTGTTATTAGAATCATTGGTATTTTTTGAAGGTCTTTCTCATCAAGAGTGTGGAGAAGAGGAACGGGTGTAGGGGTAGTAATAATTTGGTCTATTTACATGGATTTTGAGGGTTCTTGCATGAAGGATTTATTGAGATTTTGCATGGATATTATCATATCCACTTTTCTTGTTCCATTTTCCATGTATTCCTTTTGTAGTTGGTTAGGAGTAGAGGTTTTTGCATGTTGGTGAACTATTTTTAGTCCGGTGGTTTTTTTTGTAGGTTTGCTTTTTATCAATGTTATTATGCTCTAGATTGTAGTGATTAACATTTATAGGATTTATGTCATTATTGAGATTTTGGCTAGTAAAATCTATTTGAAAGTCATTAGTATTGCATGTAGGTTTTGCAACATTTTTGCCGTTTGTTTGCTTCCTGTTTTGAGTGTCATGCAAGATGCTAGTGGTTTTTGAGCAACTATCCACATTTCCTAAAATCATGAGCTCTTCTTCAAGTAGAGCAAATTTGTTGGAAGAATTTTTGGCAGTATTATCTCTTAGGGAAGGAATGTAATTGATGCGTTTAAATTGGGAGGTTGAACATGATTATTTGTAGGCAAGGCATCCGCTAAGTATTGTTTATTGACATATTTAAGATGCTGAGTATTAATGTACTTACCAGTTGATGCATCATAAATTCGAACATTTATACCTGAGGCTTTTTGAGTGCCTGACACTGCCTTTGGATACTTTTGTTTATCTGTCCGTGCCTTTTTTGGGGAAAGAAACCGTCGTCCACTCCTGCTCTTTTTCTTGTTCAATTTGTAACCGGCATGGAATTATGTGCTCTCCCTTTGCTTGGATTGATTGAGAGTAGTAGAGACATTGACTTGTTACATGACCTAGTCTTCCACAAAATTTGCATAATATATTTTCTCCTTCGTATAGGAGTTTTTGCTTGTGTAGTCCTACTAGAACGTGTGTTGGAACTGGTTGTTGTTGTGGTAATTCAACGCATAATCTTCCATATCTCTCCCGTAGGGTGGCTGATGTACAAGCATCCACCTTTAGTAGTTTCCCAATAATGTTGCAACCTTTTCTTAGTATAATCCCATCATAAAATTTAATAGGTAGTTGGGGTAATCTTACCCACACTGTTGTGTAGCACTTCAGGGCTTGTTTTGTCACAAAATTGGGTATCCATTTTTGAACTGAGAGGAAGAAGTCATTTATGAACCATGTGTCGTTTTGAAGCACCTTTGACATACTTTCCTCTTTGGCAAATTTTACAGTGTAGTAGTCTTCACCAAGATCAATGAGAGAAAAATTTCCGATAGGTCTCCATAAGTGTTGGATCTCTTTCTTTAGGTAGTGGTGCATCACTCGTTTTCCCATAAGCTTTATGATGACCGAGTATTTCCAAGGTTCATAAATATGTTGTCTATCAACAACCGTTACAAATATTTGCTTTACATCCTTTGATGAGTCACCTTCCACTATGGCCTCTTCTTTTGAGAATTGTGTGCCCACAGGAGAGGATGTGTTATTATTTTGTGGGTTGATGGAAAAAACTTCATCTTGTAGGAGTTTTTCCTTGTGAGAAGGATTTTGGAGATTTTGTTGTATGATTATATCTGGGGGTTTTAGTGGAATATTTGTTGGTATGTTTTCTTTCACATTGATTTTCATCAGGTTGTAGATTTGATTGAAGATGAAATGATTGGAATTCTAGTGGGAAGTTTCTACATAGTTTCATCTGTGGTTCTGTTATCCATACTTGGAGTTATAAAAATAATAGTCGAGTTTCTATTAATTCAAAGAATAAAAACAACAATAATATAAAGTTAATGTAAAAATGTAAACTAAATAACAAATCATAAATACTCATTCAATAATACAATTAGCCAGAATAGAGTTATGAAAATAAAATCTAAACTAGATGGATACCAAAAGAAATTCTAAAATAAAAAACTAAGTTTAAAAGAATATATAAAATAAAGAACAACAAACAAAAAAAATGAAGAAAATAAAACATAAAGAAGGAAAATGCAAGCGTGAAACCAGAGTAAGAATTGGAGGACAATTCTCCCTCTGTTGTTTGCACTTTGCAAACAAAGGTCTAAAGTATATTTGTTACTCAGTAGTAAATTATAAAATTAGGATAAATAATTATAAAAAAAAAACCTTTGACTTTTAAGATTTTTAGTTTAAAAATTTACTAGAGTTATTTTGTGTATTTAAGTTTAAAATTTTATTTATTAAACAACTTTAGCTTAAACATTTGGAAACGTTCTCGGGGCTTATTCCCCAAATGAACACCCAAAACATTGAGATTTACGCTAAGGCAAACGCCTGGAATGTTGGGACTTACATCCTGTGGTACTTACGCTCTGCCAGTACGCCTCAATACGTTTTTGGTATGTCTCGTCTCAGGGCTCGTCCCCGAACTCATCAGTAAATGCCTTTTAAAACGTTTTAAGATATTTCAGTTCATATATTTGTCTTGTTATTTCACAATTAAATATACATTAAAACTTTAATTAGAAAAAAATAAATTTATAAATATACCAAAGGTATTGTACCAGATGCCCAACGAATTGACAACAACAGCACCGTTGGAAAGGTCAGCAATACTAGAAAATGGATTATATTTTGCAGTTCACTAGTATTAATCTCTAGCATATATATCTAGTCAAGGATTGACAACAACGGCACCGATGTAACCCAGTTTTTTAGTGGCATGCATGATTATTTATCCTATGTAAAAACGATGCATGCTAATATTTGCTGTAATTTCAAGAGAGATACAACATTATAACAAGGAAAAACCATTTATATATCAATAAATACATTTGATTCGTCTCGTTTCATTATTTGTTATTTTATTTCTCGTTCGTTGCTTTTTTCTTTACCCTAAACTAAATAACGAAAAATGATCAAAATTATCCGTAACTTATTAGAAATGGCTCAAAAATACCCCTCATCCGCCTTTTAGGTCCAAAAATGTCACTAGCGTTTTCTTTAGTATCAAAATTGGCCCTTAAACTAACGTTTGTCTTATTAGATGTGCGAGGAATTCTTTTAAATCCACGTGGCACTGTCCAATTGGTTAACATTGAGGAATAAAATTATAGACCCAACCCATAAACCCGACCAACATATTCTGGTACCCATATTTTGTTAGACCCACTATCCTTTCTTTAGCTAGTATATATAATAATCTGAAATGCTTTGATTGTGTTGTCAATGTCAGCGAAGTAGAAGCATTGCTTGATCTTATACAAGAAATTGAGTTGCTTCATCACCAAATAAGGGATGATCCATAAGGCATCTAATCTGAAATATTTAGTAAGAATTGATCCTTACTTCTCTAGGTAAATAAAACATTCAACAAAGTGCATTATTTAATTTTTATAGAAAGTGGATGTCAATAAGTAATATTAAATCAATTCTAAGAAATATTTATATAAAATACCTAATTTGATGAAGAGATCATGGGTTCACGTGCCTCCTACATTGGGCTATAGATCCGCCCTTGCAAAACGACCATTAGAAAGTTATCTTTTAACCCCTGGAATTTCAAGCTAATTGCCGAATAGCTAATTTCCATGGGAAGAACTCTTACTGGCACTTCTATTAATTTTATTCCTCAATGTTACCCAATTGGACAGTGCCACGTGGATTTAGAAAAAATGGCCCACACATCGAATAAATCAAACGTTAGTAAAGAAAATGTTGGTGGCATTTTTGGATCAACAGGTGGATGAAGGGCAGTTTTGAGCCATTTCTAATAGGTTAAGCGCAATTTTAATTCTTTTCGGAACTTAAAATTGCTGGAAGTGAAATAACTCCAAGATTGAAAGGGTCTTATTGTCATTTTGTTTGATTTTGAATTTATTAACATTCATTGAAAACTGTAGTTTTAATATTCTTGATTGATCAAATCTCAAGATTATTAGGAAAAGGTCATGTTACTAAATTCATTTTATTAACTCCAGGATCTAGATCGTATAGCCTCTACGTCTAATATTGAATTATGAATTTTAAATTTTAACCTTTTTTTTTTGTCGCCAATTGAATTCAAGTGCCTTACATCTAATTTACCTTTTTTTTATCCCCCATTAAAATCATAAATCATAAGGGATTACCAAAAGAGAAGACAAATGATATTAAATCAATATGGAAACAAATCTGAATGTGGAAAACACATTTGGTTTAGGAATCTAAACCACTCACATGTTGCTAGATCTGCTTGATGTAAGAAACAAATAAATAACTAATTAAAAGTAAAGAGAAGCGCAAGAAATTCTAGTGACGTTAAACCTATGAATGTGGTCGCTAAATTTAGTATCAATCCTCTCCACTCATTTTTATATTGAAATAATCTCCGCACCGTGCTGATATGTATATTAGTTAAAAAAAAGAGAAGCACAAGAAATTCTAGTGTTGTATGTACTTATGTAGTCGTGATTAACCTATAACTTATTTTGGTCATACTTCCGTTATGATAAAAATATGTACTTGCATTTAGTATTTACTACATAAAATCAATTACTGGTTGAAAAACACTTAATGAACCCTATTGCTGCATTGCGAACGCATGTATTCTAGTATACTCGTAATTGCATTAACTTCTATATGGAACTATGTGCTACCTTGGGATTGAGCAACCATTTGTAAAGTTTAGTGAGCTTTACATTGTTTGGTGAGACTACTTTTATTTGATTAATTTGATTAAAATGTAGAGACTATCTAGATTCTTTAGTTATGCTTCATATTCTCATTTATCCCAATCTTAGAATAGTTGTTCAATTGATAATTGATAATTGGTATTGAGAACATCTATTAGTTAATATTAGGGGTGTTAAAAGGGCGAGTTGGACTAATTTTTGGCAAGTCAAAATAGGATGAGTCAACAAATTGGTGGGTCAATGATCTGACACGTGCACCCAAAAGTTATTCGGAGTGAGATGGACTAAGTCAAGATGGGCTGAAATTTAGGTCATAGCGCAATCCATCCAATTTACTGGATAACTTGTGTGAAGGTTTGCTTGGGATCATGTATGGCGATCATGGCTTGGAATTTTATTACATGAAGGAGGGGAAAGGAGACCAGTTAAGGACATTATCGATGGAGTTTGAACTATCCACCTCAAATGGGAAAGTAAATGGCCTAGAGTTGGTTGTGAAAAGATAAAAACCTCATTTTTTTAACCAAGTTCGTTTAGTTTGGGATCTTTTATGTGAGTTACTTTTAAGGTTCATGTATAATTATCTAGGAAAGATTTCTAGCTTCAAATGTTTTGATGCTTATGGTTCTTCTCTTTAGCACTAAAGGATTACCGTTTTTTGTAATTTTTATATGTAGTTGCGATTTGTAATTATGAAAGTGGATCCAAATGCTTAAGGTGTTTAAGTTACTAATGAGTTGATAGTCTGAGTAGTACCATATTGGTGTAAATGAGTAAAAATATTATGTTAGTCCTTAAGAAATAAATTGATTTAGGAGATGAAAGAGCAAAGATAATAATTAGCATGTGAGTTTCTTTTTATGAAAAACGATCTTAATTTGGACATCATCGTGATGAGCAATTTGGGCTTAGAAGAATACTTGTCACTTTTTGTTGTATTTGTCATTGAGGCTCTTAAGCAACATGGGCCAAACAAGCTAAAATCTGTGGGCTCAATGACAATAGAAGTAAGCGGGCTTCTTCTTAAAATCAATAATTTGTCTTTTGTTAAATAAAATAAGTGGCCTAAAACCATGAAAGTTTAGCATAAGCTTTCCCGGATTTAATATCTTGTATTAGTTAAAAAATAATTTTAATAATGTCATATTTGTTCCCTTTTTTTTTGGTCGAATAAGTAATAAAAAAAAAGTTTAAGCACTTTTGTTATTAATTTAAACGCTAGGCAAATAGTAGGCACGCTTTAATAACATTCAATAAATTAATCAAATAATCTCATACCTTATCCATTGATTTTAGTTCATTTATAATCTAGTTATTTCTCATAATCGCGGATTCGCTTGCAAACACGATAGTAACTTTCAATAAATTTAAAAAATTAATTTCGTCAAGTGTACTAACTTTTAAAAAAAAAAGTAATAATGTGCTAATAATTCTTGTTATAACTGCGGATTCGCTTGCGTAGCGCTGTTATGATATAATTAATAAATTTCGTTTCGATCACGCATTCGTTTGCGTAGTGTGGTTACGACATCTTATTATTCAAAATTTTCTTTAACTTTTCTAATAATCAAGAAATAAAGGTGGACAAGTAAAACATAGAAACTAATAAAACACAGTTTATTCTGAATTAATTCAAGCCAAGTTTAAGTCAATAAAGCGACCATGCTAGAACCACGGGACTCGGGGAATGTCTTACACCTTCTCCCCGGTCAACAGAATTTCTTACCCGGACTTTATTTTTGCAGACCAATAATAAAGAGTCAAACCTTTTTTTGACTAGAGATTCAAATAAAATGTGACTTGGAACACCAAAAATTAATTTCAAGTGACGACTCTGAATAACAAAATAATTCCTATTTTAAAATTGTCAATTTAATTAAAAAAACTCTTTAACCCATAATTCATATAATACATACATTTTTTGGAGGTAGAAAAGAGGTGTGACATGACGATCATGGCTTGGAATTTTATTACATGAAGGAGGAGAAAGGAGACCAGTTAATAAGGATACTATCGATGGAGTTTGAACTATCCACGTCAAATGTGAAAGTAAATGGTGAAACATGTTACCATCCCCATACATCCACACTCCTTATTTCAGTACATTTCAAATTATTTCTTTCTTTTTCCTCCAACATATATTCATCGCAGTCAATCTCGGACTCCGGTTAGACCATTGCTCACTTTCACTCCTCTCCTTTGCTTCTCCTATTACTTTTCGGTAGGGGCGGCAAACGGGTGAATCAGATCAGATATAAGCGGATCAAAATTCGATTTGTATTTGAGACGGATAAAAGATGAATTTATCCGGCGGATAATATGGATATCCATATTATCTATGGTTTCTTAAATATGATCATTAGTGAGAGAATTCTCAGTCTTTCAAATTTGAGGAACTTCAATTTGAGGCTTTACAAATTACAAATGTAAAAATTAAACACATTAGTTATCCATTCAGTTAATCATTTTCTAAGTGGATAATATGGTCAAAGGCGAATCTAGGATTTGAAATTGACGGGTGCCATAATTTCCTTTCATGTATACTTTATAATGACTAATATAAAATTTGTTAGGAAAGTTTATTCTATTTTTTTAAGTTGATTCGGGTCAACCTAATAGATATTTTTTTATTTGAAAATTTAAAAATTACATCTCAAATATAAGCAAAAATGTGATTAGATTTTTAATAAGAGGATCACACTTTTAGCATAACAACATAAGTAAAATCAACATTTTCACTGGGAAATTACATCTTTTCTGTATATTAAAAATTAATTTACACAAGTAAGATAACATATTCAAAAAGAGAATTACATCAATCAGAATAGGAAAATTTAAAAAATATTTTCCATAGATAAATTATACCCCATAAGCATAAACTAGATAAACTACAATTTTCCATAAATTAAAATCATAAATCACATATTTTTTAAGCAATGCTTACGAAATTATAGTAAAGTGATTTAAATTATATCTAACAACTATCACGTAACAGAAATTCTTATGTTATAATAAAAAAGATAGAAAAGAATTTGATCTCAATCCAAAATTCTCATTAAGACTAATTTTTTCGGATTTGAAAGAAGAAAACTCAAAAATTTAATTAAGAGGAATGCCTATTTTATATAATTTTAAAGTTTAGAAGTTTCTTTTTTGAGTGTTCTTAGAACACATACAAAATAATACAAGAAAAGAAAAATATAAAAAAATAATAAAACGACAAATAGAAATACGGTGGTATAGCCGAAAAGGGAAATGACCGGGACAAAAGGAAATAAAAGCCCAAAGAAAAGAAAAAATCAAACAAGGTTCAAGATAAATTCAACTTGAATTTTACACACGAGAAAAGCTTTCAAAAAGGTCTACCAGTCATGGCACCTTTGTCTAGTTTACGGTTATGGGTAGCAGGATCAGATAATTAATCTAATTTAAGAAAATCTCGATATAGGTATATAAAATTTTTATCATTTTATCGGGTGCCACGCCACCCCTTCTTAAAGGGGTGGATCCGCCCATAAATATGGTTCTTTATTCATATTCAACCCGCTTTTAAATAGTTTATCTAACCTAATTTTTGATGAATAATATGAATGAATAACTATTTTCTTTTAACCATTTTGCCACCATTTGTCTCTCAAGAGTTTAGACTAAACGATAACTGATAATTCAAGGTTTTCGTTTTCGTTTTTGCAGTTTCTTGTCTTCAGAAATTATTTCCAAAAATACTACTTAGGGTTACATGTAACTCTCGTTTAAGTCATCTGTTGGTGTAAATACTTTTTACATGCATGCATAGAACTTAAACTTATAAGAAAAAGTGTTATTGTAAAATTATGGATGGATCACGTATTAGCAGTGCATGTTAAAATGTACTCCCTCCCTTGACCATCCCATTTTAATCGGTTTCAAAAAGAATGACTCTCACGCTTATATGCTAGATCTGTTTTATGTATTTAACTAGTACTTATTATTGAGGCGAATTTAGAATTTTAAGTTTATGGGTTTCTACACAAATCATAAATTAATATACAATAATAACTTGCATTAATAGACTGAGTCCCAAGCTAAATATTCTTATATATTTAGTAAACTTTTCAATATATACAAATACCGAATCTAGACATAAGTTACTGAATTCATGGAAACCCGTATCTAATTCGGTGGATCCGCCCATGACTTATTAACTATGTTTTCTGTGCAGAAGTGCTGCCGTACTTGAATCAACAATATATATATATATATATATATATATATATATATATATATATATATATCGTATGCATTTGTTGAATTATATATATATATAGTATGCATTAGAGTTATTGTATTGGTATTGGCATGTAAGTTTAGTCTTTTCATAGTTCGCACTACATGTGAAGCTCTCTTTTCATGGTTGCATTATGCTATGACAGAAATGTAGATAAGCTTCCCTGTCATGGTTCAACTTTTTTAGAATAATTATTCTATTTAAGTAATCTTTAAGATAACTGTGTGTAATTTGTCAATAATAAAATGGTTAAGAGCCCGTTTGGATTAGCTGATTTTAAATAGCTGATAAGTTGGAAGTCCTGAAAAATATTTTTAACTGTTGAAACTGATTTTTTAAATAAGCATTTACGTATTTGGATAGGTGTGCTGAAACTGATAATAAGGAGTTAATGTGTTTGGTATAAAAGTGATGGTAAGTTATATTTTTGTTAAAATGACAAAAATATCCTTTAAAACTTTAGAAAAGATTATAAATTAAAAAGATTCTTTGTAAAGAAAAGGATGGTCATCGAATATGGAATGAAAAGAAAGTTAGAAAATTTATTTTGGGAAAAATATTTTGTGAATTAAAAAACATTATTAAGGTTAAACTAGTAAAAACCTTGATCAAACTAAAAGTGATTATAAGTTGAAAAATCATAAGTTAGGAGTGACCAACTTAAGACTTATGATTGATTTTAGCTTATAAGCACTTTGGAGATTTACCAAACACGTAGATAAGTCAAAAGGTGCTTATAAGCTAATTTGACCAGTCTATAAGAGCTAAACACCCTCTAAGCAACTTGTAAAATAAGGTAAAATATCCCATTACATCTGGAAAATGTACAGGTAGTGTAAAATTACATAGTTTACTGTTTCGGATTTTTTTCTCTTCAGATTTAGAAGTCTGAAACTGTTAAAGATGAAACATATTATAACTCTCCCTTTTCTAATTCCAAATTTAAGAATATGAGTGATATTTGAGAAACTTACATATACTGATCTTGAAGATCCGTATATACCAAGTATCTCATGAAGAAAAGAAAGAATGTGTGTGTATTTACACGTGTGTGCATAACAGCATAAGTATAAGAAGGAGAAAAATAAACTAGTTAAAGGGTGTGTTTGGTATAAGGGAATATGTTTTTCGTGGAAAATATTTTTCAAGAAAATGTGTTCTTGAAAAACAAGTAATAACCTTATTCATTTTTCGGTGTTTGGTACGTAAATTAAGGAAATAAATTTCTCAAGAGTATTTTCATAAATAATTTAGATACAGTAAATATGTAGCCATAAACTTTCGAACCAACAACCTTCCACCCACAAATTTCATAAACTTTCGAATCGCTAAACTTTTGGAACCGCTAAATTTCGAACCCGTAAACTTTATAATTTCTAAACCCATAAACTTCCAAATACATAAACCACCGACTCATAACTTTGGAACTTGTAAAATTTGAACCTGTAAAATGAAAGATGAAAAAACGGAAAACTGAAAATATATAAAAAAAAAATATATTTTTAACAGAAATTTGAAATTATAAAAAAATAATTACAAAAAAACTTTTTTCTGTGCGGGATGGGAGGTGGAGGGGAGGTAGTAGGTGGGTGATGACGGAAAAAAAGGAGAATTACACTACTTATCACTTGGCTCAATAACCCATAAAAAATAGCCCGCGTTTGAAGCCCTTACCCAATATGGCCCAGGTTGTGTATAACGTGAAAATTACTTTTCACCCATTAGCCTACTCCTTTTATTTTTTTTTTCTCTGTTCTTCTTCTTCTCATGTCCCAACTTTGCATTCCAAACTTTCTCCATCAACGCTCCTCCAGATTCAAAGTCGATAATCACTATTTGGATGAAGAAGAAAAATAATACATAAAAGAATTAGTTTTTTGGAATCATATGAAGATCATCATTTCCTTCAATGAAGTGGAAGGAACTGTGTTTGCACTAAAGAGGTTCACTTGTTAGTGTTATGCCCCGCAATATTACGTCGATATTTCGTCTCGCAAAATTAAATTATGACGATGTTGCACCCTGTAGTATTGTAAGTTGAATTTGTCATAAGGTAATTGACATCAGTCCAAGGAAAAGATTATTTGGAGATTATAAGCATTATGCTATTTCAAATAAGTTATGAGTAAATTCATAAAGGTGAGAGGGAAAGCAAGTCAAAGAAAATGAATTTTCGTCCAAGTTGACATATCGGGATAAAATGCGGGCCGAGCGATAATACCTGATATTTACGGACTAGTACCATACAAGGTACCATATGACCGTGATAGTATGATGTGTAAAGTGTATTAAAAATAAATAGAATTTTAAATAATTTGAAACAATTCTTAATTATGCGGGTAATTAGTTAATTATCGGATAGTGGGATATTACTTAATTAATAAATAAATTATGAGATAAAGTTAAACACCCCCACTCCCACCCTCATGTGGCAGCAAGCCACTATTAAGACCTATGACTCTTAGTCATATTGGCTTAGGTGGCTTTCTAAGGTAACAAGACCATTAACGTGTAAAGACAATTCACTTTCCAACCAAGAAAAGAAACATTTCTTATAGTTTACTTTTAAGCAGCTAGCAAAATGGAGGGCTATTTCTCAAATTTTGATCAATTTCAAGAAGATATAATCATGGAAATATTCTCAAGATTGCCTATGAAATCTCTACTGAAACTCAAATATGTTTGCAAATTCTAACGCTAAAACTCAATCCAACAAAATTTCTTGCGACCTTCCAGCGAGAATTATTAGCATCTTAGCAATGTAAAATTTTGCGGTTCTAAAGGAGTACGGTGCAAATTTTTTCAAGAATATCATACGGATTTTCCCTACTCTAGGTATAATAAGGTTAAGTCCTTCCTTTATTTCGCATGATCTCGTAATTACACGAATTTGATAACGAGGCATAAAAAAAAATTCATATTCCAAAATTTACGTATATTTTCCTAGTCTTGTAAGTGATAATATTCTCTTTATCGGGACTTCATATTCATGTGAGTATTTCCTTCTTCCAGTCAAGAGAGCAGAGAGTATATATATACATTATTATATTATTTTCATTACCATCGAGCTATAACCGATGTGCAAGCCCCTATTGGATAACCTCTGATCAGTTGGTAAGTTAAATACCGAGCCTACTGTGGTCGGGCGCCTATGAGCGAGCCCAGCTGGTTGAGATACAGAGCCTAGTATGGCTGAGCTCCTATGGGCGAGCCTACTATGGCAGAGCATTTATATATATATACCGAGCCTTATAGGGTCGGACAACTATTTTACTTAATATATAAAGAGAGTTGAGTCAGTATCAGCAGGTAAGCATATCTTTAAATTATTTTTGACTTGCTTTCACTTATTATATTATCAGTTCAGTTTTAACTTTAAGTATATTGCCTTACATACTCGGTACATTATTTCGTACTAATGTCCCTTTTTTGGGGGCGCTGCATTTCATGCATGCAGGTTCAGACAGATAGACGGGTAGATCTCCTCATTAAGTATTGCCCGAGTTCAGCTTGATCAGTAAGCTCTATGCCTTTCGAAGTTGCCGGGTCTAGAGCTTTATGTACATCTTGTGTATATATGTATATATGTTATAAGTAGGTCGGGGAGATGTTCCAATCACAGTATATCTATCAGTAGAGGCTTGTAGACATATCCTGTCAGTTAGTGCAGTATGTTGGGCTTGTAGGCCTTTTAAATATATTTTGTTGGTTTGCCAGCTGTAGTAGTTATGACGGCCTTGTCGGCCCAGCATTATATTAATGTTTAATCAGCATTTGCAATTGTCTTGCAATGTGGCCCATGCCAAAGTATGACAGTATATGTTCAGAGTCCCTTAGTTGCAAGTTGGTACGCAAGGATAGGTGAGGCACTGGGTGCCGGTCTCGCCCCCCAGGTTCGGGGCGTGACAAAGTGGTCTTAGAGCAGTTATGTCCTAGGGAGTCTACAAGTCGTGTCTAGTAGAGTCTTGTTTATGGGTGTGTCGTTCACCACACTTATAAGAAGGAGGCTACATGGCATTTAGGACTGTCACTCTTTCTTCTTACTCTAGATCGTGTGGTAGAGCTCACTTATAAGAATTCAAATCCCGAACTTCTATTTGTAATAAGACGATGCCTACATTCAGAAAGACGATCGATACGAGATGTCACACCTCCTTTTTCCTCCGGTATGGATAATAAGAGTGTTTTTCCAATTTAAGTGACATAATCGATCTTGGGATTTATTTATTGGTTTTTCAGAGTCGCCACCCGGATTTTATACGGTGTTCTGGGACACCATTTATTTTAATATCCCAAATCGAGGAAATTTTTGACTCTGTTTTAAAAATATCAGTGAACCAGAAATCTGGATAAGAAATTCTGTTAACCCGGGAGAAGGTGTTAGGCACTCCCAGATTTCGTGGTTCTAGCACGGTCCCTTAACTATTAATATTTGACTTTAATTATCTAATTATTTACATATTTTAAACCTATTGTGCTTTTTAGCTTTTTTCACTTTTTAGCCGCTTTTAATATTTATGGATTCATCTTGAAACAAGTCACGGTGGCGTGCACTTGTTTGTTTTTGGACACATTATAACCGCGCCACATGAAATGCACCCACAATTACAACATGTGATTTTATTATAATTTGAAGTTGAAGACGGGGACATGAGTTGTCTCACCCGAGTGTAGATTACGTAGTCAAGACTATGGTCATGACGGTTTTATAGTGCCTATTTGAGGCAATGTTCGATCATTCTCTATGTCTTCTATTTTTTGAAAGATCGTTTTAGTTTTAAGATCGATTAGGACGTTTATGGATTTATCTTAAACAAGTTACGATGGTGTGCACTTGTTGTTTTTTAGCACACGGCAAACACGTCACATGAAATTCACCCATGGTTATTATGTACATTTTGTTAATGTTTGGAGTTGAGGGTCGGGGGCATGAGTTGCCACTCCCCAGTGTAGGTTAAGGTAATTTGAGATAATACTTGATTCTTTACCAAATTTCAGGCTAAAGATATCTTTCTACCTAGGGGGTTGCCAAAAAAGTGAAATTCATTAGCCTAAAAGACAACGTATTTCGGGATATGGCCATATTTTAGCCCCAATTAATCACTTTAAGCCATCCTAATTTGGCTATTTTTGTAAGAAGACTATCAGTTAGAAAATTTAATTTTTAATCAAATCTTAAAGGTCTTCTCTTTCTAGTTTGGTAAATGATAGAAAAGGTGTTAATCAAGATGCACCTCATTCCTGTAGATATACATACACCTATAAGAATTATAGCCACATAAATACATTATCTACTGGTCTTGCTTCAAATTGGTAAGCTAAAATTACTTTATTTTTTCTGGAACTTTGTAGTTTCTAACGAAGAACATAGCACAAGCAGTTTTACCAATTTAACAGTTTTTGTCAATTTTTAGATAGCCTAATCACATGCTTCAAGGTTCAAAAGTGTTCATACATCGATTTCAGAAAATTTTAATAGGATACGACATGAACCAAAAAATCTACTAAATCCACTTATATTGAAACAACTGAATTTTGAAATAACTACTTATGAAAATCCAATAAATGTTTACGAAAGGTTTCATGTGGACTGATTTGAATACCAATTCCTTTTTTCGATTAAAACACCTATTTTTATCCTTGAACTACTTTTTAGAGCAAAACAGATTTAAAGTTCCAGGAAAATCGCCTCAAAATTTTAGTTTGAACACTATCAGTTGAAGGGCTAAAAAATGAATATACAGTCCAGTCCCTTAAATTACAAGATTCCAATGTGCATAAATGAACGAATTACAGTTTTTCTGAAGCAAAAATACAGCTTCTGTAAAAATACATTTTTTATGAATATCAAAGAAAAACTAAAAATGGAAATCCTAAATAGCTGCTCCACATCTGGATTCTTCGTACTGTACATTTGCAGCCCTTTTTTTTTTGTAATTTATAGAACACACAAACTAATTAAGTGTTGAGCACCCACTAGACCAAACAGGACCATGAAAGAAGGTCAAGTTTAAACCTGATAATGCTATTGTAAGCTATACTAAGAAAACAGAATTATTTATGCATTCTCTTGGTGTAAACTGATCATGAATCTGTCAGATTTTAATCCCATAATGCCAACATTAACCTAATTTAAAGCCATATGGAGACCTGCTTACTCAGTCTCTTCAATGAGCAAGGAACACAAATAAGAGCACCTTTTATCATTAATTCTAAGATTGTAAGTCCAACACTTTACTATTTGGACAGTGTTGAGGATATATCTTTGAGTATTGTCAAAAGATGAATCTAATCATTAAGGAGGTTAGATTCAATCCTTAATGACGTTCTTAGAAGAACAAAGCATATTCAGACTTTTTCTGGACTAAATCTGGCCATAAAAAGAGTCAGATTTAGCTCCATAGATCTCATCTTTTGTTCCTCTTGATAATTATACTATAATTTTGACTTTTTAAGCTTTTATAGAGACATAATCTGATCATTTTAAGGGATTCATATTCCTTACTCTAGGAGGCCTTTTGACTACTTATTGTATGCCCTAGCAGAGGTGACTTCAGGGACATGCTACTGTTTATGCACTATTGTGGGGTGAATTTGACTATTGGAAGGTCAAACTCATCTACTCTAGTGATAATACTAACCTACCTGGAGATTTTCTTGTTGAATCACTTTATTGGCCAAAGAGACTCAATTGAAAGCATATTTTCTGCACATTTATATAGAGAACCCGACCATAGGGAAAGTCAGATTCTACACCATAGTGCAGCCTTTTTAGGAAGTGGAACTACGCTTATCAACTACATTTATATACCTTTAGCCTGAAATAAATAGAATACTCCAGAAAAGAAATACCAACAGCAAAATAGTACCTATCACACTCACAGAATCATTGTCATGCCAATAAGCATCTATACAGTCACATTTACATAAAGCAGAAGAAACAACCTCGTTTATCAAGAACAACTAGTTTAAGCAGTGAGTAGAAGAAGAAGATTCCAGTCCAGCATTTCATTGAGAACAGATGAGTCAATACATACCTTTTTAAGAGTAAAACAGCAAAAAAGGACTTGACCAAATAAAGGTCAAGTATGGACAATAATCAACAAAAGAAAGAAGATTCAGCAGCAGCAAACAACAACCCAAAGAAAACCCAGTAACCCAACAGGAATTGACCCAGAATTCTTGGATATGAGTGTTTAAGGTTCCCAAAATCAGAATCCAAAGGAAAGAAACAGAAGCTGAAAACTAGACCATATCTTTATGAACTTGATTCCAAAAGAAATCAGATTTCTTTTTGCTTTTCTACTAATAATTTTTTTTAATTTTTTTTTGTTTATGAATGGACAATACTCTGATTTTTCTGTGCGTTCAAAATGCTTTCAGCAGCTTAGAGAGAGTGAAAAAAAAAGTCAGTCCTTGAATCTGTACAAAGAGGGTCTATTTATAGGATTTTTGGGAATGGGATATTCTTTGGAATATTCCCTATCCAAGAGCTGAAAAACAGAACTAAATAGTACATAGGGCAGCTGTCAACCTTATCCTTGGGACAGCTGCCCCTATTCTAGAACCTTCCTATCTATTAAAAGACCCTTTTAACCCTAAAAATCTGATTTCCTAAACAGAAGTTACCTAATGTACCCATTGGAGTCCCTGAATTTACCATTGGGTAATCAAGGCTAAACTCACTTGGGTTATTATTTAACTCTAGTAAACCTAGTCAGGTTCCTTAATTAACTAGGAGTGATAAGTATTATTAGCTTGATTCTAGTTTACTTGGCTTAATTAAAACTAATCTTGATTCTTTAAGCTTTGGTGAATTTTTTTAGATTTAAACCTAGTTGTGATTAACTCGATTTGAGTCATTATACTTAATCAACCTAATTGAGTGATCAACTTAATTAACCATTAGTGAAGACTGCAATTAACTAACTCTTAGCTTAGTATGTAATTAGCTTATTAAATGTTGACTAATTGAGATGATTAACTCACTAATCAATCTTTGATTTTAGGTGAGCTATTTTCAGGTTCTAGGTTAGTTAGTTTAGGTCCTTAGAGTTAGTTTCCAATTATACTGTTAGTTATCTTAGTTTCAAGGGTATACCTAATCAAACAAATTAATAGTTAACTAATCAGACTACTAAATCAAAGATGAGTTGAGGCGAAATCAATTCAACAATAAACTAAAAATCAGAAAACATGTTAGGGGGTCGAACAACTGAGCATAATATACAAAGAAAAACTAAACATGGTCAATCAACTTGATGCAAGCACATGAAGCACATTTAAAACTCATGAATCATCAAACCTGAACTATATCATTCCAATATCCAAACATGGTTCAATTAACCTAAGCATGCATGTGTAAACCAAGTCTAAACTAAGAACATGTTTTAAACATATATTTTGGGGCTTCGAACTAATCAAGCATGAACAGGTAAAAGAAAGTAATCAAAGCAGTGATAAATTCAGAAGAAAACAGTGACACAAAGAAGAAAAGAAAACTGATTAAACTACGCCTATTCATGCTTAGAAAAACACGAAACACATAGAAAGGAGAAGGGGTGGGGGGGTACCCGTAAAAGAAAGGTTGGCCGGCAAAAAATGAAATAGCCGGACCTTGGCCGGACTCCGGAGGGTTTGAAAACGAGTCAAACCCACATGAATCAATTGCTCTTATCAAGAGAAACTGACTCATGTAGGTCCGAACCGTTGACTCGTTCGAAGTCGACTGTTGTAGCATTTTAGGTTTTTCAGATTCTTAGATCTGATATCGGATGATTTTGGGTGAGTTTTTGGGGAAACTGATGGTGGGATGGGGTTAAGGGTGAGGAAAGGGTTATAGGATGAAAGGTTGGGGTGGTTTGGAGATGGTCCGTCACCGTTAGGTGAGTTCCCGTGGAGAAAACCTAGGGCGGCTAGGGTTTGGTCGAGGCAGAAGAGAGAGAGACGAAGGGGAGGGGAGGTGGCTAGGGTTTGGTGGGGGTTAGACTTTGATGGAATGAGGGTAGGGGGGGGGGTTGTTTTGGACAGTTATATACTAAAGGGGGTGGAGTTCCTGGCCGTCTGATCTATTTCGATCAATGGTCAGGATTCAACCAATTAAACTAAACGGGGTCGTTTGGGTAGTGTAGGGGGCATGCCGGGTGAGGGGATTATTGGGCTGGGCAGGTGAGTAATGTAGATATAGGTTTGGGCCTGGGTATTTCTTGGTCCAGGTCCGATTTTAGGCCTAATTTTGCCTATACTAATTTAATTAATTAGCTTTTAATTAAATCAAACACTTAATAGAAAAGTGTAGTGATTAATTCTAACTTAATTTGTCTATTAATTAATTAATTTTAATATCTCTAATTAAACCCATAAAAATGATTAATTTTAGCAATTAGTTATCAAAATTACATCACCTCAAATAATCATTATTCGTTTTGCTACTCAATTCAATTAATTACAAATAATAAATTCATAATTTCTTGATGCAATAAAAGAATGAATTATGACTACGCAAATGCAAACATTTCACAATTAATTTACTAAAATTCAACAAAAATTCGTAAATTAATTTATTTATCGAGATTTTTATAGGATTATATGGATGAGTAAAAATCACGTGCTCACAAATGCCCCTCTTTTCTCGGAAACATAAAGAGTTTTCGGGCATAGATGAAGTGAGCGGCGATAAACGACCTTTACTCATTCATATGTTCCATTGTGAAGCGTTTTGGAAAAGCTTGACCGAACCTTGCTTCAAAGGTTGCCTACATATCCTTGGTTATAGAGGAATCAGGTCAGTGTAGTTCTAGAAGTGTTGGTAGCTGGGACTACTGAGTAACTGTGGTTTCACTGCGGTTGTTGCTGATCTCCTTATTACACCCAAAGTAAACAAAACGACAGACTAACTAGCCTATCATCTGCTAGTTACAAGATTCCTATCTAAGACCTGGTCTCGAGTCTTGATCTTCTGCTGACTCTGAACCGGATCTTGACGCTTGTTAGCTGCAGGTATTGGTTTCGTCTTATCGCTCCTTGGATCAAGGCAGGATATATCGAATGGATGACTTCAATCTCGTCCTGAATAGTCTGTATCTTCCGGTTTCTGCACTTTGGGTTCAATCTTCTCTTCTCTCTTTTTGTTTTTTGTTATTTTTTTGGATCGAAACTTCTTATTTTGGTCGTCTCGAGTTCCAATGTCCTAGAAATGTAATCTGCACAAAAATCAAAACAAACGAGCGAAATTTTCTTCCCCAGTTTTCACTAGGAAAATTTCGTGAGTTATTATAACAAACTCTATGCTACTTCATTATTGAAAGCAATGAAAAGCCAGGAATTGGTGCACCCGGAGTTTTTGCAGACTAGAGAGTGGATACCCTATATCTCGTAGCAAGATCAACTAGAGGTTGGGAGCCTTATGTTGCAAAATAAAATCAACTAAGGATTACGTACCCTATCTTGGAAAAGAAATCAACCAGGGAGTGTATACCCTTGATTGGAAAAAAAGACATCAACCAGGGAGTGTATACCCTTGATTGGAAAAGAAATCAACCAGGGAGTGTATACCCTTGATTGGAAAAGAAAGCATAAACCAGCGAGTGTATACCCTTGATTGGAAAAAAAAGCATCAACCAGGGAGTGTATACCCTTGATTGGAAAAGAAAACATCAACCAGGGAGTGTATACACTTGATTGGAAGAGAAATCATCAACCAGGGAGTGTACACCATTGATTGGCATCAACTACGGGAGTGTATACCCTGTGCTGGGAAAAGAAATCAACCAGGGAGTATATACCCTTGATTGTAAAAGAAAAATATCAATTCAGGAATGTATACCCTTAATTGGCATCGACTAGGGAGCGTGTACACCCATGTCAGAAAAAGGTGTAGTTGGGGATTGGAGGCCCCATACTACTTTGAGTTATTTTAAACTTCAATTCTTCTCTCTTTTCGTTTTTCTTTTCTTTCTTTCTTCTTCCCCCTTTTTATTTTTATTTTTTTTCTTTTTTTTTATGCATGCGGAAAAAAGATTTCTTGGAGGAAACTTCCCTTTCTTTGGAGTTAATGTTGCAGAGCTCCTTTTAGCCCTTGCGCAATTTCTTTTGGTTGCACCTGCTTGTTATATGGTTGCTTTCGATTTGCACATGTTTCAGATTTTCAAACAAAGAACAATTCGTTAGTTTGAAACGGTGGTTGGTTTTGCGGCCTTGATTTTCAACTGCTTGATCTCAGTTCTTTTGATGAAGATCTCAACCACTTGCTTGCTTGTTTGCTGGGGATTGGGTTTCATATCTCATCCCCGGGACCTTGGCTTTCCAGATTTTACCATGGCGATCGGTCACGTGGGACCCAACATTTTTGTTTGACCTTTGTAGGCTTTTCACTTGCTTTATCTTGTGGATTTCCAGGGTATCAGAGGGGAGTTTTGGCCCCTCAAATTCTACTACGGCGGTTAGTCGTGTGGGACTTAACCTTTCGAATTTTACTTCGCCTTTATCGGCCTTCCATTTTTGGTCTTTCCCTCGTCTTTAATTTAAAGCACCTGGAACGCTTTGGATTTTCCGACTTTGCCGAGAGGGTTAGCCACATGGGAATTAACCTTTCACTTCTATTTCCTTCATAGGCATTTTGATTTGATCTTCTCCTTTCTAGAGTTGTGTTTGAATCATCGGTCATTGTGGCCAGTCGGGATCGACTCGATGCTCCTGACGAGGATGGGTGCCTTTTGCATATTGACCCGTGTCAATGAGAGCCCTGTAAATCAGTCTTGCCATTCTTTCTCTGCCTTAGTTTCGGGACAGAGTTAGACCGAAAGGGATTTAAAAGAATAATAAACGACAGAATGGACAATGAATTTAAACAAAAGGTGTCCCTTTCGGGGGAAGGAAAGAAGGACTTATCTGGAGAGCATGCAGACTTTAATGAACATGACATGCCCTTTGGACTGGATTCTTGATTCGTGTAAACTGTCCGACCCTCAGAAATTCATCACAACTATTACCTTGAGATTGAGAAGCCTTGCCCCGGACTGCGTCCATCTCAGTGACCCCTTATCTTTTCGATCAGTGGCGCCCTTTGCGGGTTTTCACCAACTAAACTCTCTCATTTCTCTTCTCACCATCGCCTTGTAGTGCTCTTTGCGAGTTTTCACTAGCAAGAGACTCTCTCATTTTAATTTCCCTCATTTGCTTGTATTTGGATCCAAACATTTGTATCCTCCAATTGATATCTTTGCCGATTGATCGGAAGGACTTGAACATGGTTTTTGGTGAAAAGAATTTGTGTTGAATTACAACTTTGGAACCTTTAAGGCGACACATCGCCGAATCTTAACACTTGCCCCAGCTTAAACTCTTGGGGAAATGTGGATTTTTATTTTGGTGTGACTGAACCCCAGGGAGAGGCTGCCTACGTATCCTTTCGGAATCAAGTCGAACGTATTTCAGGGAACTTTTGTTTTTGTTTCCGCTTTTTATTTTGATTTTTTTTCTTTTTTTTCTTTTGTTTTTTTTTTCATTTTTTAAACACTTCTTTTTTTGTTTTCCAATAACAACTTCGGGTTCCAAAGAGGGTAATCAAAGAAGAGTAACCGACTCAAAGGGTTTGCAAAAGGGTTAATGATGTTTGGGTAGCGAGAATGAAAGCCTTCGTCATCCCAACCGGAGAACATTTATAAATATATGGAGGATCAAACATAGTACCTTTTGACGGCATCTGCATTGACAGTCATTTCGGGGTCATTTCATTCGATGTCTCCCAGGTATAACGCTCTTTTTGGTAGCAATTTCCTTATGATGTATGGACCTTTCCAGTTTGGGGCGAATTTTCCTTTCGCTTCTTCGTGGTGCGGGAGGATACGTCTTAAAACGAGTTGCCCCACTTCGAAGTTCCTAGGCCGCACTTTCTTGTTGTAAGCGCGGGCCATTATTTGCTGGTATAATTGTCCGTGGCACATTGCGGCCATTCTTTTCTCATCAATCAGAGTTAATTTCTCCAGTCGGGTCTTGACCCACTCATTGTCCTTAATTTATGCTTCGACAATAATCCGAAGGGAAGGAATTTCGACTTCTACGGGTATTATGGCTTCAGTGCCATAAACCAATAGGTAACGGGTAGCTCCAACCGACGTGCGCACGATCGTGCGATATCCCAACAATGCAAAAGGCAGCTTTTCATGCCATTGCCTGGATGTTTGAATCATTTTCCTGAGAATTTTCTTAATGTTTTTGTTTGCTGCTTTAACGGTGTCATTGGCTTTGGGCCGGTAAGGGGTCGTGTTGCGGTGTGTGATCTGGAACTTTTCACACACCTCCCTCATCAAGTTACTGTTCAGATTCGCTGCATTGTCGGTAATGATAGTTTTTGGGATACCAAAACGACAGATGATATTAGCATGCACGAAATCCACCACCGCTTTCTTAGTGACGACTTTGAACGTGACGACCTCGACCCATTTTGTGAAATAGTCGATAGCAACCAAAATGAATCTATGCCCGTTTGAGGCCCTTGACTCGATTGGCCCAATGACATCCATTCCCCAGGCAACAAACGGCTAGGGTGCCGACATAGGATGCAGTTCTGATGGTGGTGCATGGATTAAGTCGCCATGTATTTGACACTTATGGAACTTCCGGACGAAACCGAAACAATCTTTCTCCATGGTCATCCAATAATATCCAGCCCGCAAGATTTTCTTTCCGAGGACGTACCCATTCATGTGGGGACCACATACTCCTGAATGGACCTCGCTCATGATCCTTTCGTCTTCTTTGGCGTCTACACATCTTAACAGATTTATATCGTAAGTCCTTTTATACAGTACTTCCCCACTTAGGAAGAAACTGCTGGCGAGCCTTCGGATGGTTCTCTTTTGGTCTCCGTTGGCCTGCTCGGGATATTCTCTTGTCTTCAAAAATCTTTCAAAATCATGATACCATGGTTGGACATCGGGTTCTACTTCGACCGTGTTGCAATAACCATGTCTTTCCTTGATTTGGATCTCCAATGGGTCTATGCGAACATTACCCGGATAGGTAAGCATTACAGCTAGGGTGGCCAGCGCATCGGCTAACTCATTGTGGCACCGAGGAATATATCTGAACTCGACGGCTTTGAATCGCTTACTAAGATTCTCCGCATGTTCTCTATAGGGAAGGAGTTTAACATCTCGAGTTTCCCACTCTCCCTGAGCCTGCTTAATGATCAAATCGGAGTCCCCCATGATCAACAACTCTTCTACATCCATGTCAATGGCCATGTTCATGCCCATTATACAAGCTTCATATTCAGCAGTATTCTTTGTGCAGAAGAAACGGAGGCGGGCCGTGGCAGGGTAGTGTTGTCCTGTGGGTGAAATCAAGATCGCCCCTATCCCAATACCTTTCGCATTGGTTGCTCTGTCGAAGAACATTTTCTAGGTGTCAGCGCCTTCTGAGATTACTTCGACGGAGTTGATTTCTTCATCCGGAAAATAAGTGCTCAAGGGTTGGTATTCATCATCAACCGGATTTTCAGCTAAATGATCGGCCAATGCTTGAGCTTTCATAGCTGTGCGGGTGACATAGACAGTATCGAATTA
>ML408482.1:7275-17697 GCA_005239525.1 Nicotiana knightiana | reverse complement strand
ATATGGAAGCTTGGAAGAAATTTAATGAGGTAGTTCTACGTTGGTAACTAAATGCCAATGAGGTTATGAAATTCAAAGGAAGAAAAGGGCACTGAAAGAGAAAGATGTGAGTAGTGTTCAAGGAGGGAGTAGTCATTTGTACCCAAATGATTATTCAACTCTTCCCTAAGCCTACATTACAATCTAGAAAGTCCTTATGGGATCTCCAACCGAATGTTCTTAAAGTAGCAATGAATTAAAATAAGGGCAAGCCTATGGTATGATGTGTGGTAACACTTGAAATTCTTTGTGAGTGTGAGTGCCTTGGTAAATATGTCCCTTGTGTTGTCTTTGTAAATATTGTGAGTAGGACCTTCTTTCTTTCTGGTAAGGGCACATGAACTGTGAGGTGTAACAGTAGTTGAGTTCTTAAAGTCGGGTGCAAGTGCAATCAGCTGAGAGTAACATTTTGTCAAATTGTTCGAGGCTCAAAGTTCACAAGTTGAGTAGTTTCCATATAAATAGTAGTAACTGCTCATGACGGGTAAATGGATGAAATGCATGCTTGTAGTACTGACACTTAACACTGTCCTTGGTCATAGCTGTTTCCAGTCTTGTAGTTAAAGTCTAGGTTAGGATAGAGTCATTTTAGTTGCTTGAGGACAAGCAAGAGCTTAAGTTGGGGGTGTTGATGTGCCGAGAATTTCGGCACATTTAATACCAAATTGCTTAAATTATAGTTTTTTTTTAGAGTATTTACCCTTTATACTTATAGAATTTTGATGTTTTGCAGTGCATGAGGTGTAAATACTCAAGACCATGAAAAAGAAAGAAAAGAAGATAAAAAGTGAGGAAAACAACACTATGCGATCGCATATCTGACAAGAGAGCATCGCAGAACTTAAATGTGAATCACATAACGCACCCAGGGATCGCAGATCGCAACAGAAAGATAGGCCAATTTTAAGAGCTAAAATGCGGTCGATTATGCGACCGCATAACTCACATGCGATCCGCAGAAGTAACCGCAGAATCCCTGGTACCTGAAGTCGCCTCAAGAATACGATGCAAATCTGCGGTCGCATATCTACAATGCGAACCGCATATCAACAATGCGGTGACAGCCAGGAAACTAGGGTTTAGAGATGCGATGAGAACGTGAAGGATGCGAACCGCATTCCTGTTATGCTATAGGAATGTGATCGCATAACCTGCCTGCAGCAGTATTTTTATCCGTCTTCTACCCGATCTCTAGCCCACTACAAAAGGATTTACTTGGGTTTTGTGGAGGAGGCTGGTCCAGTTTTTGAAGAACATTCCCCTATTAAATATTCTCTCCTTTTTAGAAGTATTAGAGCACTTCATTCTAGGTTTGTAAGAATCCATGACACTTAATACCTTTAGCTTTTTGTCATTTATTATGAGTAGCTAGCCTTAAATATGAAGGTTGTGGACCCTAAAAGGGTGTTATGTATTTGGGTATTTAACATTGAATATATGCATAATAGGTTGTTGATATTTATTTACTCTTCATTTTATATTTGTTGTTAGTGGTTGCAAACATTAACTTATGCCATAAATTCTTTCTTAGCTTGGAAAAGTGGGTTAGAATTGGTAAGAGTAAATATCAAAGACTCAAGGCTTTAAACCTTGTTTAATGGAATCACTTAGGAATAAGATGGTTTTATTTGGAATAAAGTGATTTGGTTCTATTGCAACTCTTTTATATTTGGAAAAATTATAAAGAGGAAGTACTACTCTATTAATGGAAAATATTGGGTAGTCATTTAGAAATCAATTGCATATCAAGAACTTCCCATTAGAAATATATCATATTAATACTCATTTGCATTACACTTCATCAAAGGGGACACAAACTTGGTTTACTCAATCCTATTAATTACAATTTTAGTTTAATCTCATTACTACTACCTTTATTAGATTATTACAAAATCAACCCCATATGCATGTTACATTAATGGAATTGAATTACGATTTGAGTTAAAAATCACACTATCAAAGTAATATTTTCACACCTATTCCCTATGGGATTCGACCCCAACCTTGTTGGGTTATTATATTTGACTTAGACCTCTTTACACTATTTTAAAGTGTAATTTGAGCGTATCAATGGGATAGCATGAGCCGTGGAGCCATTTACCACCCTGTCCATCAACTTGAATTTGAGCGTATCAATAGAATCTCTCGAAGTTATTTTTACCGCCTCTTCTTCTCCTATCAGGAATCTCCACATCCACTACAGACCCAAATTAAACAAACCTATTTTCAGAAGTGACTGGCGTAACCTCAATTTTAGATGTTACCTGTTCAAAATCAGGAGAACTAGATTCTTCCCCCTCAGTGGCGGAATTGAAAGAGTCATTGCAATTCTCAAATTCTTGGGCCTGGCTAGCTTGAAGCTTTGCGTTCAATTTCCTAGCTAGAGAGCCAGAGGCCACAGTCTTTATGGCGAGCATTTTCACACGCCTTCTCCTGGGTTCTGAATTGGGGCTTAATTGTACAACGGGAGTGATTGGAGGAGACGGAACAAGGTTGTTTTGAGGGGTGGTGGGATGTGATTGAGATGGAGTGGAAGAATTTGATTGAGATGGGGTGGAACCAGTATCTTCAAGTGTGATACTATAGCCAAGTGTGGTTGAGGAGGATGGAGTAGGAGGTGGAGTGTTAGCCATGGTGATGATTTTTTGTTAAAGAAAATCAGGATCAAGGTGTTTGAGTAGAAGGTTGAAAGGGTTTCGACGGTTATGATTTTAAGAAAAAGGTGAAGGTTTAGAGAAGTGATGATGGGTTTTTAAAGGCTTGGTTAATAAATATACAACAAATGTAATTTTGGTCAAGTTGGAGTCTAATCGCTTCAGGAGTGTCAGGTGATAAGTGACGGTTATCACTCCCCTATAATCTAGGTATTTTAATTTGATTTGACTCTTTGGAACTAGTTTGAATTTGGGATAGGTACTATTTTTTGTAAAGGCTTATTATAGATAGAGTCCTGCTCATGAGTAACTATTGATATTTCAATATGTGTATAGTGATGAGCACATACCTTGTCTGTCAGATGAACCAACAACAATGAGCCAGGTTCATCTTGTTAGAATCTCTTGATTAAGCCTCAATTTACAAAAATAGAAAAACATCATTAGTAACCAAGGAGTCATATTAACACATGGCAAGAGAGTATGCCTTTTAAGGCATGAGACTGAGCAACGATTATTCTAATTATTTACACCTTTCAAAATTCCTAGCAAATTTTTTTTTTCATTTTTGTTTTGAATTGGTTCCATTAGGTGATCTTAATCATCCCTAATTCTAACCTGTTTCTTTCAAAATGTTCTCTACTTAGTGCCTTAGTATAGATGTCAGTAATTTGTTTGTCAGTAGCACAGAATTCAATAGAGATCATTCCCTTCTCATAGTTGTCTCTTAGGAAATGGTGTCTAACATATATGTGCTTTGTTCTTTTATGATGTACGGGGTTCTTTGTCATACTAATAGCACTGGTGTTATCACAGAAGATAGGAATTCATCCAAACTCTATGCCAAAGTCCATCAATTGTTGCTTAATCCATTGTAACTGAGCACAACATGAGGCTGCAACCACGTACTCAGCCTCAACAGTAGATAGAGCTACTGAATTCTGTTTCTTAGTGGCCCAAGATACAAGACATGAGCCCAAAAAGTGTGCCATACCTGAGGTGCTCTTTCTATCTACCAAAAAGCCTGCATAGTCAGCATCAGCATATCCTACAAGATCAAAATTACTACCTTTAGGATACCAAAGACAGAGGTCTGTGGTGCCTTTAAGGTATCTCAAGATTTTCTTCACTGCAGTTAAGTGTGATTCCTTTGGATTAGCCTGAAATCTTGCACAAAGACCTACGCTGAAGACAATGTCAGGTCTACTGGCAGTAAGATACAACAATGAATCAATNCATCAGCATATCCCACAAGATCAAAATTACTACCTTTAGGATACCAAAGACAGAGGTCTATGGTGCCTTTAAGGTATCTCAAGATTTTCTTCACTGCAGTTAAGTGTGATTCCTTTGGATTAGCCTGAAATCTTGCACAAAGACCTACGCTGAAGACAATGTCAGGTCTACTGGCAGTAAGATACAACAATGAATCAATCATTCCTCTATACAACTTTTGATCGAATGATGAACCAGGTTCATCTACATCTAGTTTTGTGGCTATTGCAATAAAAGTGTCAATTTCCTTTGAGTCTTCCATTTTAAAAATTTTAAGAAATTCTTTCACATATATTTGCTGATGGATCATAGTTCCATTTGCATTTTGTTTAATTTTCTAAGCTTAAAAAGAAGTTAAGCTCACGCATCATGCTCATTTCAAATTCACTCCCCATTAGTTTAGCAAATTCTTTACTTAGATTTTCAGAAGTTGCCCTAAGATTATGTCATCTACATATATCTGCACTACCAAGAGATATTTACCTTTTTCCTTCAAGAATAAGGTGCTATCAATTTTACCTCTCTTGTAGTCATGTTCCAGCAGGAATTTTGAAAGCCTTTCATACCATGCCCTTGGAGCTTGCTTGAGTCCATACAGTGCTTTGTCAAGCTTGTACACATGATCAGGATTCTCCTTGTTTTCAAACCCCGGAGGCTGCTTTACAAACACTTCTTCCTTGAGATAGCCATTCAGGAAGGCACTCTTGACATCCATCTGGTGAAGGGTGAATTCCATGTAAGCAGCAAAGGCTATGAGGAGCCTAATTGCTTCCAACCTTGCCACAAGAGCAAAGGTTTCATCATAGTCTATTCCTTCCTCCTAACTGTATCCTTGAACCACCAATCTTGCCTTGTTTCTTGTAACTGTTCCATCTTCATCAAGTTTGTTTTTTAATACCCACTTTGTGCCAATCACTGATCTATCAAAGGGTCTAGGAAGAAGATGCCAAACTTGACTCCTTTCAAATTGGTTGAGTTCTTCTTGCATTGCATTTACCCAATCTGTATCCTGCAAAGCTTCAAAAATATTTTTAGGTTCAATCAAGGATAGAAAAGCATTAAACACACACAGATTTTTCAAAGAGGATCTGGTTTTGATTCCAGATGTTGGATCAGTTATAATATTCTCAATGGGGTATGAGCTTTGATATCTCTGTGGTTTTACAACCAACTGGGTATTACTTGAAGATCCTACAGTGTCTTGTTGCTGAGGAACAGGATCAGGGACAAGTTCCAATGAGGTTTGGAAATCAGTTTGTTGCTCAGTCCCCCCTGGCATGTTGCCTGGGATGGATGCACTTGTTCCATCACCCGTTCCTTCCTGTAGTGTTGCTCCAATTTAGTCTGAGTTTTTGACCAGCCCAATTTCTTCATCTACTTGTTCCTGTCTCTCAGAGAGAATGTTAGTTTCATAAAAAACAACATGCACACTCTCTTCAACACCCATAGTTCTTTTTTTATACACTTTATAAGCCTTATTATGTGAAGAATATCCCAAGAATACTCCCTCATCACTTATGGGATCAAACTTACTTAGGGAGTCTTTGAATTGTTGTGCATAAAGCACTTACAGCCAAAAGCCCTAAGATGGGATATATTGGGCTTTCTCCCTTTAAGTAACTCATAGGGAGTCTTCTCTACAAGTGTTTTAGTAATGCATCTATTTATGATGTAGCATGCAGTATTTATTGCTTCTGCCCAGAAGCTATGGGGTGGTTTAATAGAAAGAAGCATGGTTCTACCCATATCTTCAAGGTTTCTGTTCTTTCTTTCAACAACTCCATTTTGTTGTGGAGTTCTAGGGGCAGAAAAATTATGATCTACGCCATGTTCATCACAAAATTCATCAAACTTTGCATTTTCAAATTCAGTGCCATGATCAGACCTTATCGATGCAAGTTGATTTCCTAATTATTTCTGTAATTTTCTAACAAAAGAAGTAAACGTGTCAAATGCTTCATCTTTAGATGTTAGAAACAATGTCTAGGTAAATCTAGAATAGTCATATATAAGCACCATTACATATCTCTTACCACCTCTGCTTAATGTTCTCATAGGACCGCATAGATCCATATGAACCAGTTCCAACGTCCTGGTGCTACTTATTACTTTCTTGTTTTTGAAAGAGGACCTTACATGCTTCCTCATTGAACAAGCCTCATGAACTTTGTTTTCCTTGAACTTAATGTTAGGGAGACCTATCACTAGGTCCTTGGAGACTAGTTTATTGAGTTGATTTAGACTTGCATGTCCAAGTATTTTGTGCCAAAGGAGGGGATCACTGTCCAACACACTCAAACAAGTTAATTCGTTTTCTGATAGTGTGGACAGGTCTATGATATAGATATTATTCACTCTTTTTCCCTACAAAACAATCTTGTAAGTGATAAGATTAATCACAAAACATTTTGTAGAAGTGAATGCAACCAGGTTACCTCTGTCACACAGTTGTGACACACTGATTAGGCTATATTTCAAGCCATCTATAAAGTAAACATTCTCAATGGAATATGTGTCATCCTTACTTACCTTACCAACCCCAATAATTTCACCTTTCTTCCCATTTCCAGAGGAGAGATTTCCTCCTTTGAGGTTTTCAAGTGAAAGGAACTGTTCCTTATTCCCTGTCATGTGCTTTGAGTAGCCACTATCCAAGTACCATATTTGACTGCTCCCATTCACTTGAACCTGCAAAATAAAATCATGGGTTAGTCTTAATAACCCAAACTAGTTTGGGTCCTTTAATATGATAAAAAGGATGGATTAAGCTTCTTCTGGCCAAATTTGGCAGTCAATTTTTCTTTTGAACAAAACTTTTATTCCTTTGACTAGCCTGCTCTTTTGCATTGCATTTAATTTTGTAATGACCAGTCTTACCACAGTGGGTGCAGATTTTGTTCTCAGGAAGTGTGAGGTACTTACTTTTGGGATCCTATTTAGGTAGTTGACTCCCAAAGCCAAGTTCTCTTATGTTGCTACTGTGATTTTCTTGAAGCCATGTCAAGGCATCAGAAGATTTATTCCATTTGCATGTTTGATCCAGTTCATGTTTGATCTTTCCAAGTTCCTCTTTTAGCACTCTTATCTGTTCATCTTTATTATACAACTCATCCTTTAGTCTGCCTACATTTTCTTCTAACATGAGTTGAGAGTTGTCAGCTGCCCTCTTGCTAGTTCCAAGTTTCAGTTTTAAATTTTCAGATTTTAATTCTAGGACCTTAGTTTCAAGTGGATGAACCTGGTTCTTCAAGGCAGTGTTTTCATTTACAGATTCACTTACTCTGAGCTCCGGTTCTTACACTTTACTTTTAACATTACACACTCTTTAGACAGTTGTTCTTTTTCTTTATTTATTGCTGCAGAATCATCAAGGAAGTCAAGTAATAATTCAGAGAGTTTTTCTTTAGATAAGAACTTACTCTTGTTTTTTAGATGAGATATACTTACCTCTGATTACTTATCTGATTCACCAATTTCCATGAGTGCTTGCTCATCTCCATCTTCATTATCTGAACTTTCTCCCCAAGCAGCAACCATAGCTTTTGTTGATGTTGTGTTTTTCTTGGGATGGACTAGTTCCTTCTCCCGGTTCCTTCGTTCAGATCTTTCCCTTCTCCATTCAACTTCCCACTAAGGACAGTTCTTGATGTGATAATCAGTTTTTCCACATTTGTAACATCCCTCGTTGGTGGGTTTTTCTGGTGCCTTTTCCTTGTTGTAGTTTCCACCTCTTGAGATGACCTTTTTCCTGATGAGATAGTTTCTGAATTCCTTGGTGATCATAGACATTTCATATTCCTCCAGATCTGTTCCCTCAGTGATTCTCAGTGCCAGACTTCTTTCCTTCTTAGGAGCATCCATCTTCATTGCCTGCCTTCTAAGTTCACAGGCAGTGAGATTTCCAATTAGCTCATCCAATCTTAGATTGGATTCCTGAATAACAGTGATCTTACTCTCCCAATAGATTGGCAGAACCCTTGTCCAAATCTTTTCAACCTTTTCTTCTTCAAGGATAGTCCTTCCAAGAGATTTTAGTTCATTTGTCAGAGTAATGAACCTAGTGTACATCTCTTAGATGGTCTCTCCTTCCTTCATCGATAAATTCTCATATTGAGAATATAGTAATGTACCTCTGGATCTTTTCACTTGTGCAGTTCCTTCATGAGCCACTTGCAAAGTGTCCTAAATTTCCTTGGCAGTGCAACTTTGAATTCTACTGTACTCATCTAGACTAAGTCCACACACAAGCCACTTCTTGTCCTTGGAATTCTTTTCCCATTTTCTTAAGTCTTCAACAGTGCAGTCAGCTCTTGTCTTTGTCACATCTACTCCTTCGGCAGTCTTCTTCATGGTGGCCAAATGACCGTTAGTGACTATGTCCCATAGTTCATAGTCTTCTCCAATTAAGTGATCTTTCATCCTGTTCTTCCACCAGGAGTAGTACTGGCCATTGAAGTGTGGTGGCCTAGCAGTTGATTGTCCTTCCCAGTTCCCAGGTGGTGCACTCATCTTGATTATTTCCTAAGGTGTTAGCCTCTTCAAGGATAACCCGCTCTGATACCAATTGTTATTTATCTATGTCAATACCACACAAGAGGGGGCTGATTTGTGTGGTGACCAATTTTCGCGTGCAGTAATTATAGAACGACCAGGTTTTTCCATGTGTTCCAACTCCTACAGTTTGCAGAATAATAATTGCAGAAAATAAAGAGCACAACAATTTTACGTGGAAAACACTTGGCTCAAAAGATGAAAAAACCACGACCTACTTCCCAGTACGATTTTCCCAAACTCTTCACTAAATCAATGAGCCAAACAACATTTACAAAATAAACTCTTTTGTAAACCTAAGGACTAACTTTAATCCCCTTGTGGAAAACTAGCCTCTAGCTATTTGCGACAAGCTTCAAGTTAACTCTAACTTGAATACTCAGTACCTATTACAATTGCTTCTAGATAAAGCTGAAAGATACACTTTGTAATCACCCACTATAAATAAACTAGACTAAAAGTGTCACGACCTATTTCTAGAGTCGTGATGGCGCCTGTCGTAGAACCAGGCAAGCCACCCATTTTATCTACTAAATGCGGTTACCAATATAATATCGTTCTTAACAAGTCTGAAATCATTAATAATAGTAAGTTTAAATTTGAAAACAGGTTTATAACAAAATCAAAATCCAACTCCTACAAACCCCGGATCTAGTGTCACACAGTCATGAGATGCTAATACTTAATACAACCAAAAGAAATGACCAACATAGTCTGAAAATAAATGCGGCGGTAGAAAAGGAAGAGAAGACGAGATCACGGTCGCCAGCTTCTACCTCGTCAACTCTGATGAAACAGCTGCTACTCACTGACCAGAGCTAAATCTCATTGTAACAGGATCTGCACACAAGGTGCAGGGGGTAACGTGAGTACACCAACTCAGTAGTAACAAAACCAACCTATGGGCTGAGAGGTAGTGACGGACTAAATCTCCGACAATTCAAACAACAATATATAAATTTGAACATGACAGTAATATATCAGGAAATAAATACGATGTATCAAGCTATGTCTGTAACTCTGCATACTAGCATGAATGGATATAGAACCATGAATGACGTGTACTCATTAATCAAGCTCTCATAAGGTGGTCCACTCAGTACTAGAATACAGCCTTCAGGCCCAGGGAAGTCCATCCCGGATATTACATAACACAAGTGACACAGCCACTAAGTACTGAGGAAAAAGGCTGATCCAGCCTCCACGGAGAAATCCATCTCCGGAACGTAATAACCACGAAGAAATCCATCTCCGGAACATAATAACCATGGACAAATCCATCTCCGGAATATCTGTGCGCTCACTGGGTGTGTATAGACTCCGGAGGGGCTCCTTCCAGCCCATACGCTATATCAAGCCAACGAAGGCATGATTTCAAGATCGCTGCGGTGTGCAGTCCGACCTCATAACTGTCTCAAACCAGGCTCTAAGCCTCACTCAATCACTACCTTCCAGTCTCACTTGCAATGCTCTAACATATGCAATTCAGCCTAAACAAATGATAATATAGAATAAACTAGCAACTTACGAGACTGAGGCATGAAACATATACTATAACAGGACTGAGCACATGAAAGCAATAATCACAAATACTGATAGCAATATCCGACCATTTTGGTCTAAACACATCGGCGTGAATCCTTAACATTTATACTTAGCATGTTTTCTATTTCGTTCAAGGTAATTACCACCTTCACATTACAATATCAATCTGGGATAAACAGTAGACAGTGCCATGGGATAAGCCAGGCTACACATTTTCAGTAAACGCCCGCATGCCCGTCACTTGGCCAGTGCATCACCTTAATAAACAACAAATATCAAATAGTTTGGGGTTTCGAACCCTCAGTTCCAAGTTTGGAAGCGTTACTTACCTCAAAACCGGCTAACACACTACTCCGCA
>ML408480.1:9208-31713 GCA_005239525.1 Nicotiana knightiana | reverse complement strand
AGATTTATATTTGCAACGCCCGTTTAGTCTTTATAGAAGACATAGTTGAGCGTGATCAGTCACCAAGATGTTCAAAGACCAACTCGGCAAAACAATGGAAGTCTATATAGACGATATGTTGGTCAAATCAAAAAGAAAGGAGGACCGCATCGACCACCTGAAGGAAGCCTTCGATATACTAAGGCGATACAGCATGAAGTTGAACCCCAAAAAGTGTGCCTTCAAAGTGACCTCTGGGAAGTTCCTCGATTTTTTGGTGTCGCAAAGGGGCATTAAGGTCAACCCCGACCAAATCAAATCCATTGAGGGAATTCCTGAAATATTGACCAGTAAGAAACAGGTACAGAAACTGACCGGCCGTATAGCCGCCCTGTCGAGGTTTATCTCACGATCCTCTGATAGATGCCACGAATTCTTCAACGTGCTCAAAAAGGACAACGGACTACAGTGGAATTTCGAGTGCATCGAGGCCCTAAGAAAACTAAAGGCATAATTGTCCTTGCCCCCGCTACTCGCCAAGGTAGAACCTGGCGAATGTCTCTTAATCTACTTGGCCGTATCAGACGTCGCAGTAAGTGCAGTGTTGGTCCGTGAGAACAAAGGTACGCAATCTCCAATATATTACATTAGCAAAACCCTTGTCGACGTCGAAACAAGGTACCCCTACCTCGAAAAGATGGCTCTGGCATTAGTCGTAGCTTCACGAAATCTTAGACCCTATTTTCAATGCCACCCTATCTTGGTGGTCACGACCTTCCCCCTACGAAGAATCCTACATAAACCCGAGCTGTCGGGGAGATTGACCAAGTGGTCCATCGAATTAAGCGAGCACGATATAACATATCAGTCGCGAAAATCGATAAAGTCGCAGGTACTCGCCAACTTCATCGCCAATTTCAGTGCCGAAATAATGCCTGAGGTCGAGCAAGAAGCTTCTCGTACCTCTCTCAAGTTACCCGACCTATGGGTCCTATACACCGACGGCGCTTCCAACGCATCAAGATCTGGACTGGGACTCGTACTCGAGGTCCCAACAGGCAAAGTCATCTGCCAGTCCATACGGTACCCCTGATATGACTAATAATGAGGCCAAGTACGAGGCCGTTATTGCAGGACTGAGACTAGCTCTCAAGTATGGAGCACGATGAGTCATCCTCCGATGTGTCTCACAACTCGTCTTCAACCAAGTCACAAGGACTTTTCAAATCAAATAACAAAGGCTGGAAAAGTACCAGGCATAAATTCATAAGCTACTGTTAGAGTTCGACGAATGTCAACTCGACCAGATACCCCGGGCACAAAACATCGAGACAGACAGCCTCGCAAAATTAGCAGCAGCCACTAAGAATATAAGCGGAAAGGAAAACGTGGTTACCCTCCCCCATTCGTCAATAGACCAAACTGAGGTACACTATGTAAACTTAACTTGGGACTGGCGCAACCGTATTATAGCGTATTTGCAGGAGGGAGTACTCCCATCAGACAACAAGAAGCCAAGAAGCTTCGAATGCAGGCGGCTAGATACAACATCATCAACCACGACTTGTACAAAAGAACATTTGGCGGCCCCTTGGCGAAATGCCTAGGGCCAAACCAAACCAGACGCATCCTCGAGGAAGTACACCAAGGACACTGTGGAGCCCACACTGGAAACCGAGCCCTCATTAGATGCCTCATACTACCAGGATATTACTGGCCCACCATAAAAAGGAAGTCGTCGGCTTTGTTAAGAAGTGCGAGCAATGTCAGAAATACGCTCCAATGATACACCAAGCAGGCGAGCACCTCCACTCAGTCACATTGCCATGGTCGTTCATTAAATGGGACCACTTCAAGCGGGACGAGATAATGTACGATTCCTTTTGGTTTTAATTGACTACTTTTCTAAATGGGTAGAAGCAGGTGCATTCGCACAAATATGCGAACAAGAAGTTATCACATTCATATGGAGGAACATCATATGCCGCTTCGGCATCCCTAAAGAAATCAGTTGTGAAAACGGACCCCAGTTCACCGGGAAAAAGTCCGCCGAATTCTTCGAGAAATTGCACATCAAGCGAATACTCTCCATGCCATATCATTCTGCAGGCAACGGCCAAGCCAAATCCTCCAACAAAACAATACTGGACATCATGAAGAAGAAGCTCGAGGATGCCAAGGGACTGTGGCCAGAACTACTACCAGAAGTGCTATGGGCATACCGCACCACGCTAAAAACAAGCACGGGAGAAACGCCATATTCACTAGTCTATGGGACTGACGCGGTGATACCAGTCGAAGTCGGAGAACCAAGTTTAAGATACTCCAATGAGAGCGGACCAAGCAACAACGAGAACAGGAAGCAAGACCTCGACGACGCAGACGAGCGAAGAGACATGGCTTACATAAGAATTATAGCTCAGTAACAGCAAGCAGAATGGTACTACAACAAAAAGGCCAAAGTAAGACCACTCAAGGTTAGGGACTATGTACTCAAGGCCAAAACACAGGCGAGCAAAGACCTAAGAGAAGGTAAAATAGGAACCAATTGGGACGGGCAATACAAAATCATGGCGACAACAAATAAAGTATCATTCCAACTAGAAACAATGGAGGGAAAGCTACCGCCAAATAATTGGAACGTCACCCACCTCAAATACTTCAACTTCTGAAAATGGACGTCCTCTAAGTTGTACTCTTTTTCCCTCACCTGGGTTTTGTCCCAATTGGGTTTTATCCGGGAGGTTCTTAATGAGGCGACGAAGAGGGATTCTCAAAGTTTAAGTGTTGAATTCATCGCCCAGCCTATCGACTACTTCTCCAGGCCGAGAAATGAAGGGACTAGATAGACTGGAACTTCTCAAATGTATGTATGGAGAAAAAAGAAACATGTAATATTCTCTAATGAATGAATAAACAAAGCAGTATGCAACATTCTTACACAACTCCACCAAAGTTGCACATCACCCCAATGAAGAGAATACACATTCGACCTCGCTCGAATTAATTGGCATTCGACACCGCTCGAATTATTTTACATTCGACCTCTCTTGAATTAATTTACATTCGACCTCGCTCGAATTAACTCACATTCGACACCACTCGAATTATTTTACATTCGCCCTCACTCAAATTATTTTACATTCGACCTCGCTCGAATTAACTCACATTCGACACCGCTCGAATTATTTTACATTCGACCTCGCTTGAATTACTTTACGTTCGACCTCGCTTGAATTACTTTACATCCAACCTCACTCGAATCAATCAAACCTCGACCTTGTTCGAGCTAACTTATGTTTGACCTTAAATCGGTCTATATTCGACTCTGCCCAAATAAACCTTACATGCAAACGGCCTAAAAGTCAGGGACTTTCTCACAAGAGAAAACGCCAACGAGAGAGGAAAAAGGGAAAGAGAAAATCTGAAAAAACATGGAAAAAAGACAATTGCTCCATTTCAATTGTTCAACTACAATATTTTTTACAAAGGGCTCGAGGACGCCCCCACAAAAAAACAGCAAAACAAAAAAAACTAAGTACAAAGGATTCATGCCGCATCATCACCATCAGCATCATCGGCATACTCATCATCATATTAAGGGTCGGAGGCAAGCCCATCCAAGGCGTCTTCATCATCATCCTGCCGGGCGATCCAGGGTCGTAACCACATGTTTCACGAGCTGCGTGCACCTTGACACGAACGCCCTCAAGCTCTGCCTGGAAGCCGCCTTCAAAGACTTATACACGTCAAGCTGAGCCTCAGCGTGAACCCACATCTCGTACAACTCCCCTGACACACTAGGATCGGCAGAAGTACAAGAAGTAGACGGTTGGGCCTGCTGTTGCTCCTTATCAGACTTTAAGGTAACGACCTGCTCATTCAGCCCAGATAGCTCTGCCTCCTAACCCTTGACCGTTCCTCCAACCTTGCCACCTTAAGCGCCGAAGTTTCCACCTCGCTAGCCTGCACAGACCTACAAACACGTAGGGTACCCTCTAAGGTTGCTGCCTCCGCCACGGCGGCCATCCTGGTTCTCTCAGCCAGGTTCAGCTCTTCGACCCTAACGCTTAATTCCGCCCTCAAGCCGATGACCCTGTCCTTGCTTTGTCCAAGCTCAAATTTTATGGATGCCACCTGCGCCTGGAGATCTGCATTCTCAGCCAACACCCCTTTGCTCACTTTGAGCTCATCCTCCTTGGACCTCACCGTCCCTTCCAACATGCTGCATCGGTCGATGGCCCTCATAATCTCCTCATCTTTATCCTTTAGCTCCTCGTCCTTCTGCTTGATCTCATCGCGCAATGCTTGGAACTGGCCTTCCTCATCAACAATTTTTACCATCATCCGATGCTTGAAGGATACTCCCTATACTTAGATTCCATCCTCTTGTAGAGAGCCGTCCTCTGCTCCTCTCTCCAGTCACACTCAATCTCCAAGATGAGAGTGTGACACGCAAAGGAAAGCAATTCAGCAAGAATAAACAGCACATATGGAATGGATGAACTAAGGAAAGAAGTGAAAACTTACTCGCAAGGCCATGCCCGATGTCACGACCCATTTTCTGAACAAACCGTGACCGGCACCCAATCACCAAACATGACCGAGCGAACCATCTGTGCTTATTAAATCTATTGTAACTTCAAACTTTATATGCAACAAGACAATACTTTAGCCAAATACTTTTGATTAATTTAAATATTTAAAACAAACCAACTCCAAAACTTTATTCGTATTAACCAATGAAATACTGCTAAGTCATTATAAAAAAACTGAATCTTAACCCACCGATTGTGTTTATGAAGCCTCTACTGATAAACTGACGCACTGCTCAGGACATGAGATTTTCTGGACAGTTCTCTAAGTAAACAAAGAAATAGCTAAATAAAGATGACTCTAAGGAATACTCCACGAACAAAAGCGGGGCTCACCAACATTACTGGAAATGAGGGAAGTCCTAACCTGTAGCCTGCTCGCCTGCAAAACCGGTTCCTATGTTGTACCGCTGACCAACGTATGTCCCCAAAAGAAAACGTCAGTACCATCCATTGTACTCAGTGAGTCTCAACGACAGGGGACGAAACTTTAATAACATATACATTATGATCAAAGGTTCTTAATGCATGTAAAACATAAAGCTATAAGAACAATTCTAAAATAATTGCATAATAACAGTTTATGAATGTTCTAAAAGAAATTATTTTCTTTTTCTTTCCAACAAAAAATATACTTCACTTTATACTTTGGGAGTTCCAACTATCCTGACCTATTTCTGTCTTAGTCACCGTGTAATCGGCACGGGTTCGATCCCAACCTAGTTGAATAGGCCCAATCCACGAGGTGCCACTCGCTTCATGGTTCTCAACACTCGTGTACCATACCTTAGCATGGGTAAGTAAATTTTCAGCAACGAGACCCTCGGCTCGTGTTCTCCCTACTTTGGCACAAGTAATTTCAGGAAGTCAATACCTTGGTCAGGACCCTCGGCCTGGACGATGACCCCTTCTCAGAATAAAGGATACTCCCAAAATCTTTTCTTTCTAAAACTTCTTCTTGTGACTTTTCAAGTCTAAATCTTCCAAACATACTTATTCTGGAATCCTTAAAGGTAAGGTAAGGCATGGCATAAGAATGAAATAAACATTCAAAATTATTTCCAAGGATTCTTGCTTCTTCATGAATTTTCAACATGAAAATGGCATATAAGAATAACACAGAAATCTGAAAATTTATGCACATATATCAAAATAATCATCTAAACTTTAGCTAGAAAATAGTTCTAAGCTAATAGGTACTTAGTCGCCCCAATTAAGTACATATAAATTCCTTTAAGCAATTCATCAAAAACTTTGTATGCGTGCTTTTGTGAGTTAAACCACTTTAGTAAAGGGGTATATCAACTCACCTCAAAACTTCTCGAGCCAATACATAGGCCTCAGTCCAATTGACACCAGTCAAATAATCGATTCTACAACAACCAGTGCATTTTAATCAATTTTATAGTTACACACCTAAACATCGAATTTACCGTTGATATAGAGGAAAAAGAGAACTAATTATTTAATTATTAACTATTACCACTGTAGGATAATTAAGAATAGATAATTTTATATACCTGAGTTCAAGAATTAGTGGTTTTTAAAGAACCCTAGATTTTCCGTTGACTGCGTGAATTGTTCGCTGACACTGTTTCTAATCTCCGTGAGTTTTCTCTATTCAGTTCTGTTCGTAAGCTTTTGTGTGTTTTGGTTTGTTTTTACTTTCATCAAGGCTTTATGCCTTTGATTTGGTCGCGGGAGCAGAGGAGTACTATATGGGATTTAAGCCCAAATTCTTAAAGACTTCTTTTTTTTTTACACGAATTTATTGATACTCACTTTTAATAATTAATAATATTCCCCTAATTTGTATTTTAAATTATTTATTAATAGAGAAGTAACTCAAAAACCTATCATAAGGGTTTAAGTCCGTAATAGAAGTATAATTTAAGAAAAAAAAATTAATTTCTATATTTAGCGAGTGTTGAAACTTCTATAGATTTGAGGAGTGTTACAATCTTCTCTCCTTAAAAATATTCGTCCTCGAATGTTGCTAGCACTACTCACTTGAACTTCTTAAGTTTTCTTAGCACTACTCACTTTCCCAAGGGACTCAAAATTTTGGCTAACTCCCTAAATTTTCAAAAGTTTCGGCATAATCTCCCCTGTAAATTGGACTATGCAAAAAAAATATCCTGCCACAAATAACCCAATTACACCAACAACAACCAACGACACCATCACATGCCATTCATAGGCACCATACATATCTCATAAACTGATTACTCACACTCCCGCAAGGAGGTACTACAATAACCAACCAAAATCTAAAGCACAACACTTTAGCAAAAAGTAAATAACTTTAATGAATTAAATATACTCTGGCATGGCACTAAATTATGAAATAACTAAATATACTCTGACAGAAACTAAATTACTTTAACAACTAAGTGTAATCTAGCAAGGACATAAACACATGTTAACTTGTATTTAATAAATAAAATATATATATGCCAAGCCAAATCTAGGTTCACATACCTTTTTCCTAAAATAAATATGGATATTTCTTCCTCATATCTTCCTCGACCTCCCACATAGCCTCTTTTGAATCATGATTACTCCACAAAACTTTTAAGGATGCTATATCTTTTGTTATCAACTTTCTCACTTGCCTATCGAGAATTTCTATAGGTACCTCTTCATAAGTCAAGCCTTCTTTAATTTCTATGATATCAGATGGTATTATATGTGACTCGTCATGAACGTACTTTCTAAGCATAGACACATGAAAGATAGGATGAACAGAGGACAAATTAACGGGCAAACACTAGCTCATAAGCCACGTTTCCCATCTTTTCTATAATCTCATAAGGTCCAATAAATCTAGGACTAAGTTTCCCCTTCTTACCAAACCTCATAACTCCTTTGATTGGTGAAAATTTCAAAAACACCTTGTCACCAACCATGAACTCTAAGTCACGATGCCTCTTGTCAGAATATGACTTTTGACGACTCTGAGCTACTTTCAGTCTTTCTCTGATTAACTGGACTTTTTCTAAGGCCTCACAAACAAACTCTGGACCAATCAACGGCAACTCTGCTGGTTCAAACCAACCCACTGGAGACCTACATCTTCAACCATATAACGCTTCATAAGGAGCCATACCAATGTTGGCCTGATAGTTGTTATTGGAAGCAAATTCTATAAGTGGAAAGTGATAATCCCAATTACCTCCAAAATCCATAACACATGCTCGCAACATATCTTCGAGAGTCTGAATGGTTCTTTCTGCCTGACCATCGGTCTATGGATGGAAAGAAGTGCAAAAAATTGACCTTGGTACCTAATCTTTTCTGAAATGCCTGCCAAAAATGCACCGTGAACTGATGGTCTTTGTCAGATGTGATTGAAATTGGAGTACCATGCAATCGGACTATTTCTTTGATGTACAACTGCACATACTGCTCTGCAGAATCTTTCGTCTTTACTGGTAGGAAATGCGCGGACTTTGTCAGTCGGTCTACAATAACCCAAATTGAATCATGCTTACGGTATGTGCGAGGTAGACCTACTACGAAATCCATATTAATCATCTCCCATTTCCACTGTGGTATCTCTATATCTTGAGCTAGGCCACCAGGCCTCTGATGCTCGGCTTTGACTTGCTGGTAATTCAAACATTTGGCCACATGATCTACTACTTGCTTCTTCATGACTTTCCACCAATACAACTCTTTCAAGTCAAGATACATTTTGGTAGCACCTGGATGGATAGAGTACCTCGAACTGTGAGCGTCTTCTATTATGGCCTTTATAAGTCCATCTACATCAGACATACATAACCGATCATTCAACTTCAAAACTCCATCACTTCCTAGGGTGAAAATAGTGATTTCTTTGTTTCTAACTCCTTCTTTTAACTTCACTAAGTACGGATCTTCGTTTTGCTTAGTCTTAACATGCGCAACTAAAGAGATTGCGCTAAGGCACAAGCAGTTATACCTCCTTCTTCGGTCTCATCTAATCTAATTCCATCATTTGCCAGTTTTTGAATTTCTCGACCCAAAGTTTGCCTTTGCACTGCAAGATGGGCCAAGATACCCATTGACTACCTACTAAGTGCATCTTCTACCACATTAGCTTTGCCAGGGTGATAAAGGATATTTATGTCATAATATTTCAATAGCTCGAGCCACCTTCTCTGTCTCAAATTTAATTCTTTTTGCTTGAAAATGTATCAGAGGCTTTTGTGATCTGTAAACACTTCAGAATGCTCGCCATAAAGGTAGTATCGGCATATCTTTAACGCAAACACCACTGCTGCAAGCTCCAAGTCGTGTGTGGGGTAGTTCTTCTCATGATTCTTTAACTGCCTGGAAGCATATGCAATAACTTTTCCATCTTGCATAAGAACAGAACCAAGACCAACTATGGAGGCATCACAATACACTATGAACCCACCCGAACCTGTCAGCAAGGTTAATACAGGTGCAGTGGTCAACCTCTTCTTTAACACTTGAAAACTCTACTCACAAGCGTCTGACCACTGGAACTTGATTGCTTTCTGGGTCAACTTAGTTAATGGAGCTGCAAGTGAGAAAAATCCCTCTACAAACCTTCTATAGTAGCCAGCTAACCCCAAGAAACTCCTGATTTCGGTTGGCATTGTCGGCCTTGGCCAATTTTTGACTGCTTCTGTCTTCTGAGGGTATACTTTTATGCCTTTACTAGATACCATGTGGCCTAAGAATTCCACTGACTGCAATCAGAACTCACATTTTGAAATTTTGGCGTAAAGCTCATTCTCCTTCAAGGTCTGCAAGACTATCATGAGGTGTTCTGCATGATCATCCTTGATCTTAGAGTATACCAAAATATCGTCTATAAACACGATAATAAAGGTATCAAGGAATGGCTTGAAAACTCTGTTCATGAGGTCCATAAATGCAGTTGGAGCATTTGTCACTCGAAGGACATTACTAGAAATTCATAGTGCCCGTAGCGAGTTCTAAAGGCTGTTTTAGATATCTCATCTTCTCTAATTCTCAATTGATGGTACCCCGACCTCAAGTCTATTTTTGAAAAGCACGTTGCACCCTGAAGTTGATCAAATAAATCATCGATTCTTAGCGGGGGGTACTTGTTCTTAATGGTAACTTTATTAAAATGGCGATAGCCGACACACATTCTGAGAGACCCATCTTTCTTCTTGACAAACAGGGCCGGAGCACCCCACGGTGAAACACTCGGCCTGATGAAGACCTTGTTAAGAAGGTCTTTTAACTGTTCTCTTAACTCATTAAGTTCTGCTGGAGCCATCCTATAAGGAGGTATAGATATGGACTAAGTGCCTGGCATGAGATCAATGCCAAAGTCTATGATTCTTTCAGGAGGAATTCAGGGAAGGTCATCTGGGAAAACTTCTGGAAATTCTCTAACAACTGGTACATACTGAAGAGCTGGTGGTTCTGATTCTGGATTAATGATGTGAGCCAAATAGGCAAGACACCCCTTACCGATCATTCGTTGTGCCTTAAGGTAAGAAATAAACTTACCGACAAACGATGGTGAACTACCCTTCCACGCTAAGACTTCTTCATTTGAAAATTGGAACCTTACTAAGACTTCTTCATTTTGAAATTTGAACCTTACTATCTTGGAATGAAAATCTAACATGGCATAATAGGAAGATAACCAATGCATACCCATGATTACATCGAAATCCACCATTTCTAACTCTATGAGATTGCCTTGGACTGAAACTATACAACCTCTATAGACTCTTGTGACTTTCACTGACTCGCCAACTGGAGTAGATACTATGAATGGCTCACTAAGTTGTTCAGGTTCTCGTCCGAGGTTAATTGCAAAGTATGGAGTCACGCAAGAAAACGTTGAACCTGGATCCATTATGGCATAATCATTATGTGAGCAGACAAAAAGTATACCTGTAATAACTTCTGCAGATGCCTCTGCACTCTGACGATCAAGTGTAGCAAACAAACGGGGTTGTCCCCCTCCCTAAATAACTCGATCTGCACCTCTACCTGCCCCATGCCCGGTCTAATTATGAGAACCACGAGCCTGAGGTGGTGCAACTGCAGTAGCTAAGGAACTAGAAGGACGAGTTGATCCACTACTGAAATTACGTCGCAATCTTGGGTAGTTGACCTTTATATGGCCAATGGCTCCACAATGATAGAAACCATGAAACCCGAGCTTGCACTGACCTGAATGTTGCCGCTTACATGTTCCAAAAACACCTTGTTGGTGTGAATATTTCTCAGCATGACTCTGGCTATGTGAGGATGATGTCCTAAAATTCTGATTCTGGCGAGACTGGTTTCCATAACTCTGAGTACGTTTGAAGGAAGACCCACCACCTGACTGATGACTGGACTGAGATGGTGCTAATGACTCCTTATTAGAGGAATCCCTTCCACCTCCGTTGGATGTACCATTAAATCCGCCCGCAGTCCGGTATTTTTTGTTATGCTCTTTTTCTTCTCTCCTTTGTTGTCTGTCTTTTTCTAAGTGCTTGGCAAATCCCACAACAAAGGAGAAATCTTTCATTCCCACCACTGCAGCTGATGTCGTATCCTAATGTGGTAAGCCAAACCGCCAACGAACCTGCGAATTTTTGCTTTTTCTGTCTTAACCATGTGAGGAGCATGCTTAGCTAACCTTATGAATTCCATGTAGTACTCTTGCACACTTTTATTCCCTTGCTTGAGCTATTCGAACTCTGTAGCCTTAGCTTCCCTATCCTCTTTCGGGATAAAGTTAGCCATGAAAGCCTCTTCAAATTCTTCCCAAGTAGGCAGACCATCATATTCATCTCTTTTCTTTTCCCACATCTCAAACCAAGCGCCGGCCACATCTCTAAGCTGGTAAGCAGCCAACTCCACAACTTCATCATCAAATGCTTTCATTGCCCGGAGGGATTTCTTGACACCTTCCAGCCACAACATTGGATCTTCATCAGCTATAAAACCATGGAACAATGGAGGACTCAACTTCAAAAATTCATTCACTCTTGAGAACTCAGAATTGTTCTGTCTATTTGATTGAGGTGGAATCTCATCTCTTCTCTCGTTCTGATTAGCCATGAAGACTTTAAACATCTCCAAAGCACTGTTGACAACATTAAACATTTGACCCATCTCTGGAGATATAGTTGTTTGAGTCGGAGCTGCTGTTGGGGGCGGTACTGGATCCTGAGGTACTGGAGCATCATGCTCCACCCTTCTTCATGTTCAACGCGGGGTACTTGAACCCCCTTTTTGGATTTACCCCTCCTTTTCTGAGTTGAAGCCTTCTTAGTTCTACCTTGAGCTACAATGGTAGAAATGGTTTCTTGAGCAGCATCCTGAGTGTCGGTGTCAGAGTTGTGAGTACGAGCCATTTCTGCGAGTTTTGGAGAAACGAATAAATTAGATAATTTCTTAGAGGTAGACTGTACTGCACGATCTAAAGTATTAAAAAAATGAGACTTTTCCTAAATGCTTGTAGCCCCCTGTTTATAAGTATGGCGTGCTTCATACCCATAAACAAGACTCTACTAACACGGCTTCATAGACCCCTAGGACTCCATAAACTTGACGTTCTGATACCAACTTTGTCACGACCTATTTTCTGAACAAACCGTGATCGGCACCCGATCGCTAAACATGACCGAGCGAACCATCTGTGCTTATCAAATCTATTATAACTTCAAACTTTATATGCAACAAAACAATACTTTAACCAAATACTTTTGATTAATTTAAATATTTAAAACAAACCAACTCCAAAATTTTATTCGTATTAACCAATGAAATACTGCTAAGTCATTATCAAAAACATCTGAATCTTAACCCACCGACTGTGTTTATGAAGCCTCTACTGATAAACTGACGCCCTGCTCAGGACATGATATTTCCTGGCCAGTTCTCTAAGTAAACAAAGAAATAGCTAAATAAAGATGACTCTAAGGAATACTCTACGAACAAAAGCGGAGCTCACCAATAGTATTGGAAGTGAGGGAAGTCCTAACCCGTAGCCTACTCGCCTCCAAAACCGGTTCATGTGTTATACTGCAGACCAATGTAGGTTCCCAAAAGAGAAAGTCAGTACCATCCATTGTACTCCGTGAGTCTCAACGATAGGGGACGGAACTTTAATAATATATACATTACGAGCTAAGGTTCTAAATGCATGTAAATAATAAAGCTTATAAGAACAATTCTAAAATAATTGCATAATAGCAGTTTACGAATATTCTAAGAGAAATTCTTTTCTTTTTCTTTCCAACAAAAAATATACTTCACTTTATACTTTGGGAGTTCCAACTATCCTGACCTATTTCTGTCTTAGTCACCATTCGATCCCAACCTGGTCGAATAGGCCCAATCCACGAAGTGCCACTCGCTTCATGGTTCTCAGCGCTCATGTACCATACCTTTAGCATGGCTAAGTAAATTCTCAACAATGAGACCCTTGGCTCGTGTTCTCCCTACTTTGGCACAAGTAATTTCAGGAAGTCAATGCCTTGGTCAAGACCCTCGGCCTGGACGATGACCTCTTCTCAGAATAAAGGATACTCCCAAAAATCTTCTTTCTAAAACTTCTTTTTGTGACTTTTCAAGTCTAAATCTTTCAAACATACTTATTCTGGAATCCTTAAAGGTAAGGCATGTCATAAGAATGAAATAGAAAATTATTTCTAAGGATTCTTGCTTCTTCATGAATTTTCAACATGAAAATGGCATATAAGAATAACACAGAAATCTGAAAATTTATGCACATATATCAAAATAACCATCTAAACTTTAGCTAGAAAATAACTCTAAGCTAATAGGTACTTACTCGCCCCAATTAAGTACATATAAATTCTTTTAAGCAATTCATCAAACACCTTGTATGCGTGCTTTTGTGAGTTAAACCACTTTATTTTGAGGTATATCAACTCACCTCAAAACTTCTTGACCTAATACGTAGGCCCCGGTCCAATTGACACCAGTCAAATAATCGATTCTACAACAACCAGTGCATTTTAATCAATTTTAAAGTTACACACCTAAACATCGAATTTACTGTTGATATAGAGGAAGAAGAGAATTAACTATTTAATTCTTACCTATTACCATTGTAGGATAATTAAGAATAGAGAATTTTATATACCCGAGTTCAAGAATTAATGATTTGTAAAGAACCCTAGATTTTCCGTTGACTGCGTGAATTGTTCGCTGCCTCTGTTTCTAATTTCCGTGCGTTTTCTCTATTCAGTTTTGTTCGTAAGCTTTTGTGTGCTTTGGTTTGTTTTTACTTTCATCAAGGCTTTATGCCTTTGATTTGATCGCTGGAACAGAGGAGTACTATATGAGCTTTAAGCCCAAATTCTTAAAGACTTCATCTTTTTTTTTTTACACGAATTTATTGATACTCACTTTTAATAATTAATAATATTCCCCTAATTTTTATTTCCAATTATTTATAACTAGAGAAGTAACTCAAAATCCTATCATAAGGGTTTAAATCCGTAATAGAAGTATTATTTAAGAAAAAAAAATAAAATGCTATATTTAGCGAGTGTTGAAACTTCTATAGATTTGAGGAGTGTTACACCCGATATGCCCAAAGATAGATCTGCATCTCTTAGCGTCTGCAACGTCCTATTTTCAACTTTCGCACACAAAGGATCAAAGGACGGTGCCGCCCGTTCTGAGATGACCAAGAGGTTATAGCTCACGATAATGACTATGTGTCGATTGGGACCCTCCGTCCTTATCTCCACGTGAGAATCCCTCTCCTCGAAGGCCCGTACCTCCTCAGGGTCGATGTCTGAGCCAGAGTCATCGTCCTGCACAGGAACGGCTCTATCTCTCCCCATCGCTGATGATGAGCCAACTTTAACAGCCCGTGTAGACTCTCCTCTAACACATACCTCCTCAACCTCGGATGGCCTCTCCATGACGGCACCCGCTGCAGGAGCAGCCTCCTTTTTTTTTTGTGAAGGGCCCGATTACGCTTCCAAAGTGATAAGCCTCTCCGGTTCAACATCAGCAGCAAGGGCCTTCCTAGTCTCCACCCTTCGTCTCTTCCTCGGCAATGCCTCTTCCTCGCCGTGAGACGACTCGTCGACTAGGTGCAAGATAGGCTGAGAAGAGATCCCATCCGGCACAGCAACAGTTCGAGGGGCGGAGTCCCTCAATGGCGGAGCTTAAGTCTAAACCCCTCGTGCAGACTCAGCAAAAGCTAATTGCATTCCGACAAAGGCAACCGCCTGGCGAAATGCAAGCACCGGAGCCTTCGCCTTCTTGGAAGTTAGTCGACCTAGCACCAAAGGAAAATCACATCAAAGGACAGTGGTGAACAACAATAGGTCGTAAGGTAAAATAACACTTACTGGACGAGGGCTTGGGTCCGAAGTGCCTATGGAAGGACGCCCAATCACGAATTCCCACGGTGTGGGGTAACACGCGAGTTACCTAATCTTCAATATCAAAGACGAGAGATGGTGGACGCCTCTCAGCTGAAAGCGGAATAGCCACGAGTAAGTTGAGAACAAAAATAACAGAAAAAGGGAAAGAAAACAAAAAAGAGAACGAGCAGCATTTAGTGAGTAATAATAGGTTCTTACGATTGATGTTCCACTGCTCGGGGAACCCGATCGGATCCACCACTAGGTGCTCGATTCTGATGAAGAAGTATTTATGCCATAACTTCCGTTTTGCCTTATCATCCATCCCGGCCACCAATCATTTGGTCCCACGATGTCGTTGATGAATCAATGTGCCTCTATAGAAATTGGGCGAGAAGAGATGCAACAAATGGTGAATAGAGACCTCGCGGCCGGCCAGCTCTGCGTACTTCGCCAGCATCAGAAAAACTTTGTATAAGTAGGGAGAGAGCTGTGGCGGGAAAATGCCGTAAAAATGACAAAACTCCTCAGCTAACAGGGGTAGAGGAAGAGAATAACCCACCAGGAACTGATAGACATAGAAAGCACAATATTCGGGCCGATGAACTTGTACTATGTCGCCTACCACCGGGACAATTTCGACGTGAGGAGGGATACCAAATTTAGATCGGAGGGCAGCTATTTGACTCGGTCCCGTTTAAAGGAGTACCTGAGTGGGATCAGGAGCAGGAGCAGGTTCTTTTGGAAAGTCATTTCTAACTAAAGGGTTCCTAGGAACTACCTCCTCCACAGTGGGGAACCTCTCATCTTCCTCAACCATAGGTCCCTCACCGCCGGGAGGAATGGCTACCGATAAGGGGGTGGCATTGGAGATTCTGTCAGAAAAATGAGGAGAATTTGACATCTTTTCGTAATGAAGTGTGTATGATGAAGTCGGAGAAAGAGGGTACTGAACGGAAAAGAAATCAGGAACTAAAACTGAAGGAGCTGCAGAAAATTGGAAATTGAGATCGGAGAAGAAACTTAAGGATGAACAAAGTGCATACAGAGTAAGAGAAGCTAAAAGCTTCGATGATGAAGCCCCTCTCCTCTATTTATAGGGTTGGGTGGTACCTGAATCGAGGCAAAGAGCCGTCAATGGCACCAAAATCAAAGCGACACAAGCACAGTAAACGACACACTGCATTGGCAAGACACGTAATGATGGTGCGCGTGGCCATGACATGATCCTACGTCAGTGACGCAAACCACGGCCCTTTTGACGATCACCACCAGTCCAACCTCGGCCGATTCGATTCAGTCATCACGACCAAATTTCCTCTGACCGGATGCATCCAGAGTCCGCTCATCGAGGACGTCCAAGAGCACGACCTCAATAAGCAGAGGGACTAGCTGTATTGGTCAAAAATTGGGATGAACTTAATGACTGCAAATGGAAGAGATGTGGTCAAGGTCAAAGCCGATCACGGATCTATGACGAGGAGTCACATAAAGAAGGATTAGTGTCGAGGTCGTCTAAAGAACGTATTATAGCAACTGTTAGAATAATTTTTAGAATATGTAGAAGGGATATTCCATTTAATATTCCTCCAGTTGTACTTTTTAGGGTTTCTAAAGAATATCCCCTATAAATAGGAAGAGATAAAGAACAAAAAGGGATCTTCACTTTTCTGATAAGAACACATTGTAAAGAGTTGACTACAAAGAATATACAAAAGCTTGTCTTGTCCACTGATTCCATTGCTCAAATATACATATTTTATTCACATGATCCAAGGATTTCTTGTCCACCTTCATTTTCTGTTATCCCACGTTGTTATCAAAAAGGAGAATCATCCAAGTCATCTAACATTTGGGTGATAAATTCTTTCTTATTACATCTATTGTCATTATCTACATTTATTGCATGCTTTCATTATCACATTCATTGACAATCATTGAGCATTTGTAGTTGGCATTCAATATTATCGGACACGGCCCTACATCATCAATATATATAAACTTCAGATTTAGTAGTTATTATATTTAACTAGGATTCATTCTCTATTTTCTCATTAATCCGTTTAAGAAATGATTTAACACTTTTTCGATAAAACACTCAGCACCTTCTTCCGCGAGCATAGTTTCATTCTCATGTTCCAGTTGGATGTACATATTGCAGGTGAGCTTTGGCTTTAAAAAAAAATTATTTTGAGGTATCTCTTTTTAATTTTCTCTATATATCTTTTAATTTTTATTTCTTTTAATGTTTAATTATCATGTAGATTTTCAGTTTATACGCAGCTATGGATACACTGTCCAAAATACACATGCATCCTGATCGGCGAGATAAAATCAAAAGGCTTGAAAACGAAGAAAGAGATTTCCGAGTTCTGCTAAATTTTGCTCTATTCTTTTTTTATGAGAATGTAAATGTTTGATTCTATTTCAGTAGACTGTTTAGTGGGAATGCATTTGTGCTTTATTTTTCTTTTTAATTCAATCTGTAATTGAATTTTTTGTTTACAAGTATATGGCTTTTTCTCTTTCTCAAATTTTTTTTGGGTAGATTCTGTGTATGAGTGTGATATTTATTGTTTGACATCTAAACAATATTGAAAGGGAAAAACTTTGTGCAGTTAAGGTGTTTGATAATATGCCTAAAAAAACTGAATTGTTATAAATAGAATTATATTTAGAGTGAATGTCTATCTTTTAGAGAGTTTTACTTTGTGGATAAGTCATTTTCCCCTTATAAATAGAGGAGTCTTACCTCACTGTAAATCATCCCAAAAATTCAATAAGAATCAGCACGAGACTCTACCGTCTCAAGAAGCTCTTTGAGAAGATTAAGGTATAACTTTTCTCCTCTTTTTAATTATGACTGACATTATGAAAAAAAAGTTCGTTGCCCTTGAAATTTCGGGCAAGAACTATATGACATGGGTGTTGGATGTTGAAATCCATTTAGATGCTGTAATGACCCGACCGATCATTTTGTGTTCTAGGACCTCGTGCCCCTAAATGAGACTTCCCGTAGTTGCTTTTATGGATTTATGACTTGCAGGGACGGGTGGTTTGAGGTTTGGAGGAGTTTGGAATGGTATAGGAACACTTAGTTCCTTAAGGTTGGCCTTAAAGGCCAAGTTTGACTTTGGTCAACATTTTGGGTAAACAACCTCGGAATCGAGATTCAAAGGTTCCGGTAGGTTCGTATGATGATTTCGGACTTGGGCGTGTGTTCGGAACGGGGTTTGGATGGCCTGTGAGCGTTTCAGCGCCAAATAGTGAAATAAGAATCTCCTTAAGTTCAAATTGAGGCTTGGAACGTGTTTTTGTGTTATCGAGGTCCAAACGAAATTTCGAGACCGGGCATAGTTCCTTTATGTCATTTATGACTTGCTCGCAAAATTTGGTGTCATTTTGAGTAGTATAGGTACGTTTCGGCGTGTTGAAAGTGAATTCAAGAACTCAAAGTTCTTAAGTTTGATCCAATAGGTTTTGGGGTATGATTCTTAGATTTAGCATTGTTTCGGACGTTACGAAGGCTCGAGCGAGTCCGTATTATGATTTTGAACTTGTTGGTATATTTGGACGGGGTCTCAGGTGGGCCCGGATGCTATTCGGACATTGCGCTAGGCAAAAACCAGCCTTAAAAGACTGCTGGTGCACCAGATCTAGTGCGACCGCACCTGCAGAGGTATAGCCGCAGGACCTCCGCAGGTGCGAGACCGCTTCTGCGGTCCCAGCCTCGCAAGTGCGACTCCATGGGGTGTTTCCCAATTCCGCAGAAGCGCCGCCGCAGGTGCGGTCTCCGCTCCGCAGATATGACCACTGACCCCCTCCCTCTTTTCCGCAGATGCGGTCCTCGAGCCGTAGGTGCGAAAAACCTGTAGGCAGTGAGGTCGTCTTAAATATGAGACTTAGTCATTTTTGAACCATTTTTCATCATTTTGGACGATTTGGAGAGCTAGTGAAGGAGGGATTCGACCTGAAAATTGTAAGGTAAGTAATTCCTACCATGATGTGAGTTTAATACTTGAATTCTTGAGTAGATTAACACATTAAATTAGTAGAAATCATAGGATTAGGGTAAAACTTAGGATTTTAATAAAAATGAGAATTTACCAAGGAATTGATTATGAAATCATACAAAAACTATATAATTGTGATCCTTAGGCTATGGATAGGTATTTCCTCCGAAAATTTCCGGTATCCGAGCATGTGGGCCCGGTGGTGTATTTTAGAATTTTCCAATTTGGGTTGAAATGACCATTTAAGTAGGAGAATTATGAACTTTTGAGCATAGATTGACTTGTTAATGTGATGTTTGGCTAGCTACGAGTTCTTGGGCGACAAATTTGGAGTTTCGGGCGCGTTCTTGGCCCGGAAAGTAGGCTTGAGACGAGGTAAGTCTCCTTTCTAACCTTGTAAGGGGGGATTGTCCCCATAGGTGAGATAATCAATCATGTGCTACTATTTGCGGGGGCTACGTATGCACGAGGTGACGAGAGTCTGTGCATTGCTACTATTATGCTTATGTCCGGGTAGTCTAGGACCTAAAAACATGTTTTATTTGTCGTATTTGTAACTTTACTAATAAATTTAAAAATGTTTAAACCTTATCGGAATTGGCAAATGAATTTCTAGAAAAGATGTAAATACTATCTTTGTGACCATTAAAAGAGATATTGTCATTTTCTTGGGTAATTATTTTCCTGATATAGTCGGGGTGGACTGTTTGAACGTGTATGCTTATGTGTGACCGCTTCGCAATTTGTATTCCGCGAGCGGGCTGATTTCTTCCACTACTCTCATGGGAGCGGGCCGTACGCCACGACAGGTTAATAGATGCATCTATGGTTTGCGTCGTTCGACCCTTCGGCAGTGCACAATTATTTTATGATGTTGGCCCAGGCTGTTTGTCCTCAACCCATTATGCGCATGCTATTGCTTGATATTTTCATAACTTATAAACTGATAATACCGGGGGAGACGTATCGAAAACTTGTATGTTGATGCTCCACTACGTAACTAAATTTTGTGGTTATATTCGATACTTATTGCTTTACTATCCGTGCATACCTGTTATCTTCCTTAAATTTTACTTAAACATATTACTTTGACCCTAGTAAGTGTCACGTCGACCTCTCGTCACTACTTCTTAGAGATTAGGCGGGATACTTACTGGGTACATATTGTTTATGTACCCATGCTGCGCTCTGTACTTAATTGTACAAGTTCTGAGGTAGGTGCATCAGGGTACCAGTCCGGAACTCGTTCCTGATTTATACCGGTCGAGGCTTCACGGTGAGCTGCTTCCCTTGGCAACATCCAGCAACACTTTGGAGCTTTTTTTTCTTACTATTAATGTCTATATTTTTCTCAGACAGTAGGACAGACTTTTATCCCTTTTGATTTTACTCTACTAGATGCCTGTAGATTTGTGACACTAGTTCCTAGAACACACGTTAGTAGACTATTCTTTTGGGATGTAATTATTAAATTATGACTCTTATGGTTATTTCTGCCTAAAGTTGCCTAAGTTATTCGTTGTACCTAATGTTTTACATTAAAACCAAATAAGTGTTGGGAAAGTCTTGGTAAATTAAATGAAACTCACTAGTAAATTGATGTTGGCGTGCCTGACTACGGTGTTGGGCGCCATCGCGACCTGGATTAGGATTCGGGTCGTGACAGATGCAATGGGTCTTGGAGACGCCATTAAATACAAAAATAAAGCACATATCCAAGACTGTGCTAAGGCCTTGATTCTATTGCGCCATCACCTTGATGAATTGTTGAAAATAGAATATCTCACAGTCAAAGATCCACTTGTTTCGTGGAATGGCTTAAATGAAAGATATGACAACTTAAAGTTGGTCACTCTTCCACAAGCACGATATGATTGAGCTCATCTGAGGCTCCAAGACTTTAAGTCTATTTCTAAATATAATTCTGCAATGTTCAGAATTACTTCTAAATTGAAACTCAGTGGAGATACTATCACCAATTATGATATGCTTGAAAAAACGTTCACAACGTTTCATGCCTCCAATATGGTCTTGCAACAGAAATACCGAGAGAAAGGTTTCAAGAAGTAATATGAGTTGATTTCTCTTCTCCTTGTGGCTGAACGAAATAATGGCTTGCTCATGAGAAATCACAAAAATTGGCCCACTGGGTCTACACCATTGCCTGAAGTGGATGAGGTGTATTCCTATTATGCTAAGCGTGGGAAATGCCATGGCCCTATTAGTGCTTATGGTCGTGGTCGTGGCCGTGGATAAGGAAGTAATTTTCCTGGTGTTAATCGCCCCCTAAAAAAAATAACCACCAAAAGTGGAAAGGAAAAAATGAAAAGCCAAAGGCAAATGGTTCAGAAATTGAATATTATTGTTGCGGTGGAAAATGGCATTGGACAAATATTTTTCGTGTACCAAGACATTTGTTTGAGCTTTATCAATTATCTCTACAGAATAAAGGCCCTGAAGCCAATTTTGTCTCTGACAATGATTTTGACATCACCTACTTGGATGTGGCAGACTTTTTTGAGTACCCTAATGAAAAAGTAGACCACTTGATCGGTGATGGATCAGTGGTTAAAGATTACTGAGTAGTTTGATTATTATAATTTTTTTTGTTTTGCCTATTCGTAGTAGTTAGTGAATAAACATCATGTAATCATAGTTCTTTACATGAGTAATAGTCATTATTGTTTATTTTATGAAATAGTTCGTTTTGATTAAATAAATTCTATTTATAACACAAATCGTGTAATTATTTTTTTCCCTACTATTTCCATTTTTCACACGGCAAATTGAATTTTGTATGGTACCAGAAAGAAACGATTATTCCTGCCAATTTTTTGTCTTTATGGAAATGATTTAGGCCAGGCAGTACTAATTTTTGGCCTTTTTATTTTTTATTTTTTTTATCTCAATTTATGCCGTCATAATTTGTAAAGAGCTCCATTTTATTTATTGCAATTTCTAGATGAGTATGGTTAATTTTAATTATTTATTACATTGATATTTTCATTTAAATAACAACACAACAGTTTAGAGATGGAGGAATAAAGACTCATAAATTGCATTATGTTTACTACGTAATTGTTTGTATCATAGTTAGAATTTACTCAAAATTTCAATTAAAGGTCATTATTGAATCATAGACTTAACTTGTTTCTTTTTTTTTCTCTGAAAATACTAATATTTATTCGTATATTTCTTATGTATGTCAAACAATTGGAAGCAAATATGGATATCTCAAAAAATAAACTTGGATCAAAGTTCAACTGTAAAAGTATTTGTTTAGTTGATTCATGTACGACACATACAATATTCAAAGAGAAGAAATATTTCTCTCATTTAAGTATGTGTAAGGAAGATGTTACTATAATTTATGGTAGTAGTAATTTAATTGAAGGCTCTGGAAGATCTACTATAACTTTGCCTTAGGGAACAATACTTATCATAGAGAATGCAATGTTCTCCTCCAAGTCCAAGAGGAATTTGTTGAGTTTTAAATATATCCGCCGAAATGGCTATCATATTGAGACAATAGATGAGAATAATCTTGAATATCTCATCATTACCAAGAATGT